>RJWM01003125.1:0-117402 GCA_004363535.1 Dasyprocta punctata
ATTCTGTGGGAAGTTTTAAACACATGGACACTTAACCAGCCATTCTTTATTCATTCAGGGAGCAAAGTGCTACCTGTTTGCCACCCTTCATTCTAGGAGATACATTACTATTCCATGATGCATTGTAGTTGGATTCAGCAGTGTCTACGTCACACTGTCCTGTTGCTGGGACCCAAAGCCTGAGACCCACAGTTTAAAAAAGGAAAGGTTGATTTTGGCTCACGGTTCAGTCCATGGTCAACAGGCTCCAGGGCACAAACTGCACAGTGCAAGGGCCCAGGCAGAGGAAAGCTGCTACACTGGCAACCAGGACTCAGAGAGCAAAGAGGAGCCGGACACAACATTCCAGGTCTCATCCCTAGTGACCGCCGCTAACTGGGGCCCGTACCCTAAGAGCAAGGCAGTTCTGAACTCAGGCAGCAGACTCATCCACTGATGAGAATGGCGCCCTGTGGTCCACTGTCTTTCCAAAGCCCTGCTTCTGGACAGCACTCTCGATCTAAGCGATAATGAGCAGTGTCGCTCTGCTAATGGAGAAATGGAAAAGCGGGTAGCAGTTACAGTGCAGTATATAAAAGTAAAGGGAGGGGTATCATGACGTAGCGTATTCTTTAATTTTGCAAAATCTAAAAATCGGGTTTCTAATCTCTGAGCCCCATGGCACTGCCCCTGCCTTCACATTAAATGGACCTTCTGAGAATGCTAGCCGGGGTAGGCATTCTGGGTCAGATTTGTTTTAGATCGAGGCAATTTATTTAACCGATGAATGAGTAAAATATGAAGGCAGTTCAGTCTTGCATGATACATGTGTAGTGGCATTTAAACAGTAAATTCAAATAATTATGTTTTAAAATAATGACATAATAGCACATTTGTTTTTTATTTCCTAATAAAACTCACTGTTAAATTAATTAGTTGCAAAATAGGCGATTATAAAAATGGAAAAAGTAAAGCTGTTGAAAGCACATCGCTTCTCAGAGAAAGGTTAATTCTTAAAACACAGCTCATTATTTTTGAAATGTTTTTTATTTATTTTATTTTAATTTTATTTAAATGACATTTGAATTATAATTATCATTTTTGGAAGAAAGTATAAATTAAGTTTCACAGGGTGACTTGCTTCAGAATTATATTAGTTACTCATAAAATGCTTCTTAAACTTTTTGTTTTTTAGTGTTGTGGATGCATTTCGAAAAAAAGAGAATCGTGCAGCAGTTAAAATCCAGAGCTGGTTTAGGGGCTGTCAAGTCCGGGCATATATCAGGTATAGTGATTTTTGTTGTGGAGGCCTTATATATATCATAAAAATGCTTTTCTAAAAGTGTAATTTATTCATGTAGTGATTATTTCAAATAATCTTTTATTTTACTCCTAAAGAAGGTATGAGATTATATCATGTCCCTTAAAGGAAATACACAGTAAATCTAATTTTTTTCTTACCAAATATTTACCATATCTCTACTTTTAATAATTCTTAAGAATATGGATAAAATTACTTGATCAGATTCTTTTTCCCATATTCTACAGGAGGTAATAAGTGACTGGGTTTTTATTTATACCAAAAGATTCACTGGTAAGTAGGACAGGTCTGATGAGCTATTCCCATCCTAACATGGTGGCTGTTCAAAGTTAATGACAGCCAAGTGAAAGACTAAGAGCTTTTCCTTTCTTGATTCATCCCTCTTTTTCATTAGTCCAAAACATTCTCCCAGTCTCTCTTTAATTCTGAAAAGAAGACGGTCCTGGGTAAAGTAGAGGGAAGAACATGCTTCATGTGTAGTGATCTAGGAAACAAGCTGAGGGTTACATTTTATAGTCTACCTTACACTCTGCTGAGGAGCCGGCCGTGAGAATTTTGTGTGTGGAGAGGAGGCTTCCTTTTGGCCACCATGGAAGGTAGGAACATGGCAGGAAACGTATCATTAATTCAGCAGACTAACACAGTGTTGGTTTTGGCACACAAAGGACTGCAAGGTAACAATAAAGAAGAGAGTTATTTCCTGACCCCCAGAGTTATTTCTAAGTAATTATTATGGTTTGCATCAGTCATAATATTGAATGCGAGAAGAACAACACAGGTTATAATAACATTCAAGCATATTTTTAAGCCAGGTGTGATGGTGTACACATGTAATCCTAGCCTTTGGGAGGCTGAAGCAAGAGGATCACTGTGAGTTCAAGACCAGCCTGGGCTTCGTAGCAAATTCAAGGCCAGCCTGAACTACACATCAAGACCTTTTCTCAAACAAAACAAAACAAAACAAAACAAAACAATTTTTGAAAATAAATGATGCAGAATAATTGAAATCATTGTTTCCTTGCTAGCCCCAAAGAAATAATGAATGGTTATCTATGCCTTTTTTACTACTTCTGAAAAACATTTTGCTATGATAACTTTCTGACTTTTTAAAAGTATGCATAACCTTAGCTTTGATTTTGGTCTCTTGAACTGTAGGAGATTATGTTCTAAACAGAGAGTTCAGGAACAATCCTGAGCTAGGTATGCTGATTCAAGTCTCTAATCCCCGCTACTCTAGAGGCTGAGGCAAGAAGTTCACAAGTTCAAGGCCAGTCAGGACACTTAGTGAGAGCTTTTCTCAAAACAACAACAATAATAATAGTTAATAATAAAACAAAAAGAACTGGGAATGTAGCTCAGTGGTAGAGCGCTTGCCTAGCAGGTTGAACTGGGGTTCAGTTTCTGGTACAGTTGAAAGAAAAATAAAGGAGACATTCCTGTTTCAATGAATGCGTAGTAATACACATTTTTTTATCCTAGGCATTTACACAGAATAGCAATAATTATTCAAAAATGGTGGAGAGGTTACTTATGCAGAAAACATTATCAGCTTATCGTGGAGGTAGGTATAAGATTTATATACACCTGTCACCTTTTGAGTTGTATGACATGTAACATGTTAACCCCAATTGTGTTCACATGCAAAATGGGAGCTACTGATGTTAGATGTTTGTATAAGGGCAGCATTTGGCTTAATTTCTGGTAAGAAGCCACTTCTGAGAAGCTTCCCTGATTTTTCCATTGGCAACTGACTGACTTGGTTTTCTTTTTTTTATTTTATTCATTATAGTTCTAGTGACATTTCAGCTCACTGAAAAGTAATTTTAAAATGTTGAAATCATTTCAGATTTATAGAAAAGTTAGAAAAATTTTATAAAGAACTGTCATTCACTCATCAGTTGGATCTCTAACCCATATCAAACTTAGTTTTCTTACTTTTCTCTCTTGAATACTTGTATTTTCTCGACGTTCATATTGATCTTTGGGATCATTTGAGACAAAATTTCAGAAGCGATGCACTCTTTCCTGTCCCTGAATATGACTGTATATTTTCTATTTAATTATATTACAAAATCAGGAAACTGACATTTGTAAAAAAACACTTATTCTCTATATATTCAATCTATTTATATCTTACTGATTTCCCAAATAATATTTTGTGTAGTAAAATGATCCTTTCCATGCTACAAATGACAATTTCATGCCCAGCATGTAGCCCATGGCTGTAATCTCAACCTTTGACTTTCAGAACAGCCTGGGCTGCATTGTGAGTTTAAAGCTGACCTGAGGTTCACAGTGAGACCCTGTCTCATAAAACCTAAATAAAGTAATAAAAATTTCACATGGCACTTAGTTATTATTCCTCTTTAGTCACCATTAGTTAAGAATACGTAATTCCATAGTCTGTCTTTGCCTTTTATGACCCTTATATTTTGAATAAGTAAAGGCTATTTATTTTTCAGATTATTCTTAATTTTGCCTTGTTGATGGTTTTTTACTGGTAGATTGTGGTTTTCCATATTTAGAAGGAATATATCTCAGTACATCATTTCAGGAAGCCCAAGTCTCATTTTGTCCAATGATGTTAGTGTTAACTTTGGCCATTTAAAGTGGTGTCTCTTGGGTTCCCAAATCTTAAACTTACTATTTTTCTCTTATGAAGCAAAAGTTATTTAAAGACACTATATATATACATATATATGTATATATATATATATATATTTATGTGTGTGTGTATATGTGTGTATATATATATATATATATTCTTTTGCATCAAGCTTTGGTATACTAGGTTTGGCAAGCAGTGGTGATTTTTTTTTTTTTGAGACAGGATCTCACTTTGTAGATCTCACTTTTTAAATCAAACATACAAATATATATATATATATTTCAATGACTGTTACCTAGTTTAGATTATAAATGTCCTCCAAAATCTCATATTTGGATATGGAGCCTGGTGGGAAGGGGCTAGTCACTAGGGGTATGACTTGGAAGGTTAAGTTCTCTACCCGAGCTCCTTTTTCTCTCTGCTTCCTGATCATTACGTGGTGAATAGCTGTCCTCTGCCATGCCATTCTGCTATGCCATTTCCACCTTACATCCTGCTTACCATGGACTAAACTCACTCTAACTGTGAACCTAAACAAGAGCAAATGTTTGTTATTTTGTCCCAGGGATGAGATCGCTAATACAGAAAATTGGGAAGAAGATTGGGTAGTTACTGTGACTGTACTTTACCATGTAGTTTAGTATCTTCTGGTTTGAAGGAGTTATTTGAAAACATTTGGAGATACATAACAGTGAAACTCTAGAACATTGAGAGCAATGCTTGATGTATGATGCTGGTCAGAGCTCAACTAGAATGCTGATGGGAATGCGAACCATAAAGATCAGGCTCAGGAGCTTTCAGTTGGGAACAAGAATTCCATTGCAGTTGAACTAGATGCCATATGTGTTGTGCTCTAGCAAAAATTTGTCTTCATTTTGCCCATGTTCTGACACTTTGCATAAGACTGAGATTAAGGGCAACAGACTAAGCAATGGAGGAAATTTCAAGGCAGTTCAGTCTTCAGGCTGTGGCATGGATACTTCTAGGTGCTCTCAGCCAATGTTATAGTGAGAACCAGGAGCAAAAGCAGAACTGAACGATGTGAAGCTTGGCCAGAGAGAAAGAAAACTTAAAAATCTGGGGCAAAAGAGAGTGTGATTTTGAGAAGATTAGCATTAAAAAGAAACTAAGTACTTTCTATAAGGACATAGAAAACATGGCAAGATGGCATCTCAGAAATTGGCCCTACTCTATCCTTCTAAGACTCAAAGATGTAAAAGGGTAAAGGGAAAATGCTTTGAAAGACTTTACTTTCATAAGATAACCCCAGGGTGCTCTTCTCCAGAAGGACCACATGGGAAATTGGTTCCCTGGGATTCATTTCTCTGTGCTCAGCCAGCCAGGTGTTCAAAGTTCACTGCAGCCATAGTTTAAGGTGGCCTGGCTGCTGTTTAAGCAGGTGGCAGACCTTAGCATTAGCCATGTAGTGCTGGATTTTTTAGGCATGCAGAATATGAAAGTAATGGTGGTTATGGAAGCTTCCACCCAGATTTCAGTACAAAGCCTGGAAATTCAGGCAAAAGTATGTGAAAGGGTCTTGGTGTGTGGAAAGAGCCCTTGAAGAAGGAATACATGAAGCCGCAAGAGTGAAGGTGAAAGTGCAGTGGAGACCCCAGGAAGTTGGAGGTGCCAGGAATATGGAAACTTTGTTGAAGAAAATTGCAGATTGTGATGGACCCTACCCAGGAGTGAGTGGGCTACAACCAGCAAAGCCACATGACAAAGGCTACCCAAGATCTTTGGCACTCACATCTTATCACAGCCTGTGTTGGACGTGGAACTATAAGATTAATGTTTAATCTGCTAGGTTTTAGTCTGGCTTTGATCCAGTTGTTTTCTACCCATTTATTCCTCATTTTTGGAATTGGAATATTTACCCTGCACTATTGTGTAATGTCAGTATTTAACTTTTTTTTTTAAATAGTCTCATAGCTAAGGATTGGCTTTGAGACTCAGAGGAGACTTTGGACTTGAACTTTTCAGCAGTGTTGGTACCGTTAAGATTTTGGCAACTCTTAAAAAAGGACTAAATGCATTTTTGCATTATTGATGGAAACATGAACCATTGGAGGGCAGACATGGGATGTTATGGTTTATATCTAAAATGTTCCCCAAAAGTTTCACATTCAGAGATGGGGCCTAGGCTGAAGGGATGAATCTCCAGGAGTGTGACTTGGAAAGGTATGTTCTCATCCTGGGTTCCATCCTTCTCTCTGTTTCTTGACTGCCACAATGTGAGCAGTTTTGACATTCTGCCACACCACTTCTGCCTTGGAGTCAGCAGCTATGAACTGAACCGACTGAAATCATGAGCCAAAATAAACCTCTCCTCCTCTAAGCTGCTGGTGTTGGGAAAGACGACAAGGCAGTAATTAACTGGGGAGTCTATATTTATTCTAATGATGCTGGGGTTGCTAGAAAAACATACTCTCAGTTTAAGTAATGAGCCAATCAAGAACATTTGTTTTGTTGTATTGGTGTTTCAACTGGGTTTGATCAAGTGTATCACTCAGGATGATCAGCAGATAATCTTCTAGATTTGTATTTCATTATTTTTGGTTGTTTTGGTAAAGGTCAAAATATGGAAAATTTCCTCAATTAGATTGGTTTTTCACAGTTTTTGTGTCTGTTTAGTTTTCAATTTCTTGATAATTGATCTGTTTTATTTGTTATTGACACCATTATATAAACAGTATATAGCTTATGAAAAGAAATGTACTTATAATGGGCCCTTGATAATAAATAGTTATAAAACGAGATTAAGATAACTTATTTACCACATCCCTAGGTATGAGCAAAATTTTGTACTAAGTACTTTGTATTCTTAATGCACATATCAACTATATAGTCTTACTCAAAGTCTGTGAATATCATCACTATTTTATAGGTAAAGATTCTTAAGCTTGGGTTACTTTTCCTGGGACACACAGTGATAAGTGAAGACAAATTCCAACTCAGTTTGATTTGATTCTAAAAGCCTTATGTTAGCAGGTAAGCAAGTCAATTTCAAACATTATTCAAGAATTTCTCCCTTTGAGATAGACAGAGGTTTTCTAGGACTTAAGGAATTCAACCATGTCAGAGATGTCTGCCTTCCTGAAGCCTTTGCTCCAAAGATTCCTGCTGTCTACAGCTGTATTTTTGATCCTGCCAAGTTCATTCTTCCAGGACTCTGTAACTTGTGGACCTCACAAAAGGAATGGAAATGGTATCAGTGCTGGTGTTCCTAATGCTTAGAGTCCAGTTCAGTCTCCACCACTGCTGCCAAGGTTGCCCCCAGTGTATTAGCCACCTCCGAGGAGCTAAATGCCACATTTCTGTATTTCCAAAGGTTCGCACCCAACTTTTTCCCAGTAATGTGAAATCTTTGCTTCTTTTTCCATTTCCCTACTTACGCTTTTCCTTTTACCTACTCCTAACTCCCACTCCCTGAATAATCTCTCAAAACTCAAGTTTTTGTAAAAGAAAGGTAGGGATGGATAGTCATGCATAACCCTCTTGAAGCAAACATGCATGAAGGGACCTAATATTTTCTTGGCCTAGGCCATGGAACACCAGTTGAGGATACTGTTAGAATCTCCATTAACTATCTTGTAGCACACATTAACACACACTGTCACATTTATTCTCCTATAGTAATTATACTTACACCATCATTTTCCAAATTTATTCTGTATAACTTTTTGTCTAACAAACTCTCATATGTTCCTAGTATTACAACAATAATGCTGAAGAATATATGATTACATTGTAAAATGAATGGTACAATGTAGTAATTTTAAAGTTTAATAACAAAATACTCTTAGCAAAAATTTTAGCAGAATTTTTAGCCCCTATATGTAAAGCACACAGTGAACTTATTTTAGAAGCTAGAGAATACAACTGCTTCGATTCTTTTTTTGTGACCTCTTCTTATTGTCACCTTAGCCACCAAAGCATGGTTTGAAAGCAACTCATTTAATTTGTTTTTCTCTGGAAAGTTCTTGGAAAAGAAGACACACACACACACACACACACACACACACACACACAATGCACACCCCTGATGATATACATTGCCTGCAGAGAAGGCAACCATGTATTCAAGGGATAGGGGTGTGAAGCACACTTTTCACTCTAAGCTCTCTTGTAGCTTTTGAATTTTAAGCAAAGTGAGTACATTATCTATTACATAAATTAATTTAAAAAGTCATCTTACAAAGGACTTTTTCTGCCCAACACACACACAGCACAGAGCTAAGGATAACATATGTTGAGATGAGGAGTTGTTATGTGCTCCAAAGGTCTGGGAAATGACACTGGAATGGGGCCTCATGAGGAAAAGAATGAATGAAGCTTAGAAACTGGGGAGGAGCATGGCATATTGAGAAATAATGAGGACGTGGATCTAGTTGGCACAGGGAGATTAGAGAGTGGCAGAAAGCTGTTAAAAGGTTGCATGCAACCTTTATAAAATAGTCTCCTCCATTTTCAAAGGAATAACTTCCTGAATGTTTAATTTCTTGTTCAAAATTCAACTGTCATATGTTCCTATTCATGTTTTTGTGAAGTAGAACGTGCAGGTAGTATCTGCGTTCCTTTTGTAGATGAAGAATTGGAGACTCAGGGGACTAAGATATAATTAAGGCTACACGGCCCTGACCTATGTCAGTGCACACACATCCACCTGCCCCATAGCAGGTATCTTCTCTGGATGTCCTTTAGGTACTTGAAGTCTGCTTCTGCTTGCCGGGATGTGTTACATTCCTGTTCAAAATGATTCATCCCTCAGCTCTTCGTCTTAGAAGGGTGACTCAGCTCCATCCCATTGATTTTTGTTTTGGCTACGAGTTGTATGCTGATGGGAGATTTGTCACCCCATGTTGGGGCTTTAAGGGGCCTTCTCCTTCTTTCCTTCTGTCCCACCTTGCTTGTGGGCTGTCCCCTCAGTCTTGGTACTTAGATGAAGAGCCGAGGAGTATAACCGCTATTAGGAACTGTAGCTCACCAGTTGAAAGGATGAGAAATTACCTTTTTGTTTCATAACCTACTGAGATAGCTGCATTTTTAATCCCAGGAATGTTAACAAAAGCAAGGATGTTTACAAGAAACGTTCTGAAAAGGGTTCTTGGTGATACACAAAGATGTCTTGAGATTTTTGAGCTCGTGATGATGTTAGGACACCTCCATGTGGTGATAATCTTATAAGGCATTGATGCTGTCTCAGTAGAGTGTCTGGTACATCGTAATTAACACTCAATAAATGTTTACCGAGCTGAACTGTTAGATAGGAAGATAGGTTATGGTTTAGAGCTGGAGGTAAAGGTTTTACAGTCACCACTGTGACAGAATTTCCCACCTAGAGAAAAAAGCATCTGAACAGTGGAGGTGAGGGCCAGTAACTGAGGCTTGGGGAACGTGTTAGGTAGATTGAGGAAGAGGAAAGGATTTAAAAGAGAATGACATAGTATCACAGGGACTAGAGGGGAAAACTTGCATGAAACTTGGACATGGCAACAGTGTTAAATGTGGCAGTGATCTAACAGAAAGAGGACTGAGAAAAGAAGATAATATAATAATAAGGCTCTTCATTATAAGCACTCTTTATTTTTACAGACAGCCTTCCTCAAAATACTGCTGGACCAGAATGTTTCCATTTAGGTTTTAAATAATTCTCACAGAGACGCCAAATGGCTTGTCCAACCTGAAGTGCCACGCTTTCCGCACAAGAGTGACCACATTCACCCAGAGGGCCGGAGCTCTTCCTGTCTTCCGCTGTGATGGGACACTTTCTTCCCTACTGATGACTTACTTTTCTGTATGACTTACACCTCAGGCCTTTCTGCTGAGTTTCGTGCTGCTCTATGGAGACACAGAATCCAAATCTGCCCATCTTAGGGGTCCGGGACCACTGATTCACCACCATAAAAGCCCTTTCTTGTTGTGGAGGAGGGACTCTGATTCTTCTCTCCTACGGACCGTCTGTTCGCGGTTGCCTGGTGGGTGTGCACAGTGCGCATGCGTGCCACATGTGCAGACATTCCGGTGTGAGGCTGCGGTGGCCGGGTCACTCTGCTGGACATACAACTCGTCTTGACGCTTTGGGACCCTTCTCGTTTTCAAGTGTAGAGTGCTCCGCCTAGCCTCTGCTTAACACTCATTGCTTTATTTCATAATGGTAAAATAAAAGTGGTCTTTTTAAATTTTATTTTATTTTATTTTATTTTATTTTTTGAGATGTGGTTTTACTGTGTTGTCCAGGATGGCTTTAAACTCCTAGGTTTAAGCAATCTTCCTGCTTCAGCCTCCTGAGTAGCAGGGACTACACATATGCATCCCCGTGCCCCAGTAAAATAGTGGTCTTGTGAACAGCAGCCCCCAGAAAATCCTGAAACATCCTTTCGTCTCTCTCTGTTGGAGCACTAGCACTTTGAGTGTTCCCTGACGGAAATTATCAGTATTATCTACAGAGGACAATTTGTGTGTACTTTGTTTTACTGTTAAATTTATGTTGCTCGTTTGTAATTAGTATATAGTTTACATTATGTTTAATATCCAATCTAATTTTTTTTTTTTTTGCTATCAGATTGTGACAGCAGGAAAATATAAAGGTTGTCACAATATATAACTAATTTCATATGATTTATCATGAAACAAATGTGTGTTAATTGTAGTACTGGACAACTTAACATTAGGGTTTTGAATTGAAATTTGCTGAATAATGTGTTTCACAACCACATTCACAGGCAATTTAAATTTTTTTCTTGAAATTATTAATATCCTATGATAAAATGATTTTTTTTTTGCGGCGCCAGGGGATAAAATGATTTAATAAAAATTATAATTAAAATATTGTGTATTCGAATTACAAAAATAACTTACTGCAATGCCAAAAATCAAAGTTTACAATATTCATATATGGCAGGCCATTTTAATAATTTTTTACAAAATTCTTATATCTGAGTGTTTAAAATATGAGAAATAAAAAGTTTTAATAATTTTTATATGGAGTGAGGATAGCATTAATTACCAAATTCTCTTGTATCTTCTTATGATAAATACCTTTTCCTCTTAATATATGTGGTAAAATATCAGTCACCAATTTTAAAACTGGTAAGAGATTGATATAACTCTTTCTGTAGACATTTTTATTTCTCTTTTCTACATGAATGTTTCTCCTATGCATGAAAAATACCCCTGTCTTTTAATATTTCTCTTTATATGACTCCAAAATCACTTATGATAAAATAAGGCAATTCTTCCCCTTTTAATGCCAAAGCCCAAAACTGAAGTATATGTTATTTTTTTCCCTTCAGAGCCTTACATTTAAATAATGATCAACCCCAGGACAAGAAATTTTGATTTATTAATATTAATTTAAAACTTTATTCGCATTTTCACCATAATTATGAAATGAATTTAGATTTAGTTCACCTTCTCCTAAACATTATATTAAAAGTAATTGAGAAAAAATGTAACTGGCTTTTTTTTTTTTTTTTTTTTTTTGGTGTGGAAAAAGAAAGGCTGTCTTAAAAATCAGCTGTTGATAATGACTAGTTTCTTAGCAATTACCAGCAAACAAGGCAAGCACAGACTACCATGATTACTTGATAATAAGTCCCTCTGATGATTAAACTCAAAATTATGAGATGAGGATGGCAGCGGTATGGAGAACACAAAGACTCGCACTCATCAAGCCCGCTATCCCATTCGTGTGGTTTCTAGTGCTTCATTGTCTTTCTTTAATGTAGTTATGTCCTTTGTAGTGTCCAAACTAGCAAAGATAGCTACTTGATGTGGTAGATTTCTGTAGTTACTGTGACTGTTAATCCTGGTCTCTCGATTTTATTAGAGAAAAGTTCCTAGCAGAGTAGGAAAGCTTGATCCTGGCAGGGTCTGGATAGGTCCTAGAGCCAGTGGCTGGGGTTCTCTCTCTGGTCCCTCACCCCTTCCTCTCAGGCACTGCTCTCCTGTTCTGCTTCCGAGCTACCATGAACCGAGCAGCTCTGCCCTGCAGCACCCTCCCACCCTGATGTTTCTGCCTTGGGGCCTGCCAGCAGGGGCTGGATCTCCTGAGTGGTATGGTTGATACATTGTGTCAACTTGAGCAGTTTAGAAGTTTAACTAAGAGACTCAGCAGGGAGCCAGGATTCTTACTTTGTAAACATCCTCCTCCTGTGCAAGAGCAGGGCAAGGAGATACTTTGAGTGTTACACCTGTCCTGGATGGGGGATGGCCTGTGTACAATATAAGGGAGGAGAAGAGGCTTGCCTTTCCCCCTTTTTGTCCTGGATACTTTTGCTGGCTGCTGCCTTGAAGTGTTGCCCTGGAGCCATGCCGCCCTACCTTGGAGCCAGCTGATTATGGACTGAAACCTCCACAAACACCGAGCTAAATAAACCTTTCCTTCCTTCATTTTGTATGTTGAGTATTTTGTCTCAGCAACCAGAGAAGAGTAACCAAGACACTGAGACTGGACTAAATTGAACCTTTCCTTTTTTAAATTGTGGGTGTCAGCTACAGCTACTGTGTCTCAGCAACAGGAAAGCTAACTAATACAGATACATTACTCAAAATTACTATGACTGTATTACTTTGAACGTTCTACTTTTGAAATAGTCCTTTCCCCCTTGAAACACATCATTTCTTGGTTTCCAGTCAAAATGCTCAACAATAAAGGAAAGATTAAATAACTCCCTGTGTATTCATGTAACAAAGTACCAACTAGCCGTGTGTATTATATCCTATAGAAGAATAGGTGAAGAAAGAATTTAAAGTTGAAGAAAAGGAGAGAGCTGTCAAAATTAGGCAGAAGAGTCTTTTGATAGAAATTTAGCCTTGGTGACTTAAACAGAGGAATTTGCAGTCCAGGTTTAAGTCAAGAAATGGAACATTTCTATTTGACAAGGTCTGGAGCATGCCGTGGGAATGCAAGGCTAAACTGAAATGTAGGTCGCTGGACTGAGAAAATAGGCGATTGTGAAGTTAGGTAATTGAATGTTCTGTCCACATGAGCCAGGAAAGTCTTGGGGTAATGGCAGGAGTTCTGATGAGGAGTAAGACCCTTAGCCAGCTGTCGGTATATTTTTACCACGTGATTAGAACAGATTGAGAAGAGCACAAAGACAAGGAATGAATAGTCTAGACCTGAAGGCCAAAGAAAAGGCAGGAACAGCAAAACACAGCAGATAGCAGTAAAGTTGAAAAGTTTGAGATTCAAAGATTTCTCTTTGTCCATTTGTTTGTTGTTATTTTTTGAGACGTAGTTCCTCCCGTCTGAAAGCATCTACTGAAGCTAGGAGAATGCTAACCTTTTACTGCAGTTGATGGCACTGTCACTGGATCATGGGGACAATGAAGCCTTTCTAAAGAAGGGATGGAGGCTTCCACTGACCAGGCAGGTTCTTGACATATTGGTGCATAAAAGCATTTCAGGCCGCTTCAGGGAGAGGCAGAGGGTGAGTTAGTAGGCGGGGTTAGAAAGTAAGAGAAAGGGGAGAAAGGACTTCATCTTGAGGAACTGAAGGGGCTATGGCTCTGTCAAAGACGGGACTGACTGTTAACAGAGGAACAAGGCAAGTGTTGATGTGCTCCTGCAGCTGGGTTAGTCCTGATCTTAGTTCTGGTTTTGCAGGCAACTTCAGAGAAGTGCTTCTCATTCGAGGGAGCAACTTGGTCTCCACAAGATGACTGCTTTTGTTCAGAGTAGTCTTAGTGCTGTGGAGGCTCTCTGTGCTGCAATCAAGATGACCGTGGGTTTACAGGAGTAACTGGAGCCTTTTACGTGTCCGTGGGTAGCTGCATGTCCCCGTAAATCTCTTACCTTGAGTTCTTCAGTCTTGAAGGTGGATGAGACAGGTCATGTAAATATAGAGCTCATCACCCTGTATTACCAGTTTGTAGACACAGTGTCTAAATGAGTGCCGTGGCTCTGCAGAGGTGGGCAGGATCTTACCTAAAGTTTAAGTTAGTACGGACACAAAATAAAGGTCGAGCTTTGTTCTACTTTTTTTCATGCATTAGGTATTAGTAAAATAAAAATTTTGTCTTCTGAAAAATTGCGATACCATTGTCATTTTTGGACATGCTATTAACACTGTATAGTCATCATATGTTTACCTAACTGTGTACTATTAAAAAGAAAAAGAAAAAAGAACCTTTTAGGATTGAAAATAACTTTAAAACATGGACTTTTGTATGAGTTAGATTTTAACTAGCCATGTGAGCAAAGGATAAACATTAATATAACATAATATCATTCAAAGTGGAAAATCAAAGACTTAGGTGCATTTGTATCAAATTTTAATGTGTCTAAATATATCTTTAGGTTATAGGAATGCACAGATCATAGTCACATATTTTTAGTGTTTTTAAAAGTATTATAAAATAAAATTGACTATTTTGACCATTTTACCTGTGCTATTCAGTGGTACTAAGTATATACACATTATTATGCAGCCATCACCACTATACATCTCCAGAACTCTTCCATCATCTCAATTTAAAACTCTGTACTCATTAAACAATAGCCCACTACTTCCCAATCCCCTGGTAACCACCATTCTATTTTCTGTTTGTGAATTTGACTGTTGTAGGTACATTATATGAATGGACTCATAAAACACCTGTGCCACATGTTTTTGGGGGTACTTTCAAAAGCATCTAGGCCAGAGAATTGAGAGCAAATATCGATGTACGTGAGACTGGTAGGCCAGAATCAAAGTACTTTTACATCTCCAAACAAGAGTTCAGAATTCTTAGGCTCCAAAACTATCTCTCGCTTTCCCATTAGTTTATGATATAATAAAATTTAGCCTTTTATACATTTTGCAATTTTACTTATAGTTATGTTACATTCTTTTAATATAGCACTTCAATAATCCCTTTCATAATGACTTATCCCCTATGCCCCAAGTACTTTAATTGCTTTATCTGTTTAGACTTCACAACAATTCAATGAAGCATGTAATGTACTCTTTTGTAATCGGGAAAATCAAGACTGAGAGACTTAAAGTAAGTTTTTCAAAGTCGCAAGCAGGTACAAACAAAGTCAGGGACTGAGTTTAGGACTGTGATATGAAAACTCATACTCTGTCTCCTTTTACCTAAATAATGCCATGATAAAGATAAGAAACACCTTTTGCTAAGCCAAAACTCTTAGGAACATATAATTTCTAGTGTTTTTTTCTTTATAAAACTATCTGAAGCCTGTATGTGTTTCAGTGTGCCTTGGAGAGACACAATTATTAAAATAAATATTTCAGATCACCTCAAATTCCAAGGGTAATGCCTTGCTTAATACAGGAAAGAGAATTTGAAGTGAAATGACACCATTGTGTTCGTTTGTAAATAACACATTGCAGCAAACTGTTTCTTAATTACTCTGACTGTTGATAAATAATCCAGCACCACTGCTCTCCACAGACAATTTGCTCTGGCTTAGAGCAGGCAACTCGAACAACACTAATTACAAGGAAACCCTTTTACATGAATTCCTGTTTGTTATAGAGAAGAAAAATCCCCTGATAAAGGATTGAGGCACTTTTTTCCCCCCCATTTTTTCCTTGAAACAACCCTTATAGTTCCCGGGCTGAAGTGATTTTAGTTGAATGAATTTTGATTTAATAAAAGTGAATGTTGTGCATTTTGTTGAACAACGATGTTGCTCATTGCTTTTACTGTTCACTGTACTCTCATGAATTATGCTCATTTTGCATTTTTAATTAAACGATATGACAGATGTAGAAGCTTTATTTAAAACCATATTTTCATTGAAATCAGCCACATTGCTAAATAATTATTTGTTTTAAGGGTGTTCTGTATATTAATAGAGAAGTGTGTCTTTAAAAGAAAGAAACAGACTTTCGGAAGTCTCCAGTATATCCAGGGATTTGCTGTAACACGGTATCACTGTATTTATGATTTTATGGTGTTAAAATGAATATTAAATGAAACAAAATTCCCAAGGATTACTCAGGAGGCAGCTAAGTACATAACATTTTGCATAGATGGTTGGAAGGCACAATTTCACTCCATCGCTGCGTCCATATCCTTGAACGATTTCGACTGAAGACAGCATTTCTTTGAATTTTTCATTAAACCAGACGTCTTGAAATATGAATTCCTTTTATGTTTCTGTGAGTTTTGGCTAAAAGAACCCCAGTGAATAAATCATACAATACTACGTGTCACCAGCACTTGTGAATATTTCTGCTTTGTTATTCTATTCTCAGTAGAGCACCATTGATTATCAAGCTCAGCGGAGAGCATTTTATGATCATATATCTCCATTAGCTCCTAGTTTGACTACCATAGATTTTCCTGGTTAAGCTTGCATTATGTATTAGGAAGCCCATCTCTTCAATACAAAGTTTGATTTCATTTTTCTAAGCCTAGAACTCTTATTATGTATTATGTATAAAGATTCTTATCTTTTATATGTAAAAATAGGCTTCACTGTCTTTGTGTAACTGAAATGTATGCCATCTTTTTTTCCCCTTGATTCACAGGTAGCATATTATACTATGAAGATGGATCTCTACAATGCAATGGCTGTCAGGGTAAATATTTCTTCACTTGTTAAACAAATGAAAAGTCAATTGTGCCCTGAATTCGCTTTTAATAAAATGAGCAAAGCAGAATAATGCAAATTTGATTGATATGCTAATGTTAGCAGAGAAAAGAGTACATGATTAAAAAGTTAGTTATGCTAAGTAATCTTGGCAGCATTAAAAATTAGAGTAAAATGTAAAATGTGTAGTTATAAATGCTTATGTTTTAGAGTGTTAAATATCTCTGAGCCATAGCTAGAGAAAGACCACAAATATTAATGAAACGATGTGTTAGTTTCCACATGTCACAGAAAATATTGTGATAAATAGATGGACATGGCTCTGGAATATATGGTTCCCACCCAATACAAATCAATTAGAAATTATGCATATGATTGATCTTAATAAAGTCAGTTTCCAACTTACAGGTTTTATTTTTATCATTTCTGTGTTCATTTTTGTGTGCTATTTTTCCAATAGAATGGTAAATTTAGCAATTGTAGGGTTTGAACCTGATTTTAAGCTGGAATGGGCAATATTTCTTTTGTTTCAGACAATCTGGTAACAGCTTAATTTTTTTTTTTTTTTTGTGTGTGTGTGTGTGTGTGTGGCACCAGGGATCGAACTCAACCTCACGCCTGCCAGGCAGATGCTTAAGCCACTGAGCCAAACTCCTCGCCCTAGTTTTTTGAGGCAGGGCCGCACTATGTAGTTCAGGCCGGCCAGCCTTGTGCTCACATTGTAACCCAAGCCAGCCTCGAACTCACAACGCTCCTCCTACCTCAGCCTCCCGAGTGGTGGGATTAAAGGCGTGCATCACCACACCCGGCTAACAGCTTAATTGTTAAGCTACCGTAGATGGGGAAATTTTGTAGGCTAATGTTTGTAAGACCTATTTTCTCCTTATTGTATTTTATTTTATTAATTTGCTAGCCCTTAATTCTGCAAATGACAGATTTTATTTGGGTTGAGGCAAAGTAGCAAAGAGTTTCTGAAAGGTATGCATTGAGCCTTGGTGGTTTAATTGATGATACGTTGACTACTATATTGCTTTGGGATAAAGCATTTTCTTCTTGAGGCATAAGTGTGCTAGAAGCCTAGACTACAGCCTATCTCCAAAATCTCCATCCACCTCTCTGCTATTCTGGAGTTTGTAGGAAAAAAAAGAGGAAAAAGTAGATCTTCCTACTTCTTCTGAGCCACAGGCAGCTACTCCCACTGCAGGGTATGATTTCCTTTAGTAGTAGTTGTAAAAGAAACCAATTTGATTTTCCTCTAGTAGTGGGAATGTTTTAACCTAGATTTTGATTCTTTGTATGGGTCTGGCATAGACTTAACCTCTAAGTCCAAAAACCCTTTATTTTCTGCTCACTTCGTGTCACCTGTGACTCACAGAGTATATTCCCAAGAATCTAAAGCAGTGAAAGAACCATGTCTGGGTATCTCCATAGATCACTGGGGGATCACAGAAGGTGATCTACTATGTCATTTGTGCTACTAGCTAGAAGCATGAATTCTGTGTATTATTCATATTGAATTCTGTGTATTATTCATATTGAATTCTGATCTGGTTCAAATCATTAAGCTTCCTTTTACCTAGACAAACCATATCTACAGCATACTATCAATGCAAGCCACTGGGTAGCTGAACCTTTCTGTTTTTCCAACATCATACTAAAACCTCTGTTTCATAGTAACACCACCATCCATGTCAGCTGGTCTTTGATGGGGATCAGTGGACAATTTTGAACTTTAACTTTGTCCTATGATCCTGGAAAATAGCAAAGGTTAAAAAACTACCCTCCCATCTCATTGTGCTTTGAAAACTGATTGTTGCCAAAAAACCACCCTTCCTGAAGGACTCAGGTAAGACACACAGATATTCAACCCATTTACCAATGACAAGCCCTGACTGACCTCTTCCAGATTCTCATTCTTTACCTCCCAAATGATTAGCTGATCTGCTTATTTTCTCTGATTAGTTGGAACAACAAGTTAACCCAACTACCTCTCAGCTTTTCTTCTTGCCCCAGGTTCCTGAACTGTGGCCAGGACACATCTCCTTAATGTCCTCTCCTGAGAATGGGCTGGCTTTGGGGCGAAACGCTCTCTGATATACTACCCAGGCAGCCCACTCTGTCATCTGACTGCCACACAGCAGACATTTTCTAGCCTGGCTTACACCTTTCCATAAAAGAAAACCTCCTTATACCTACGCCTTGGCGTACTCATAAATCGTATGGTCAAGGTGTTTTCCCTATTATGATAGTTCACCTCTGGAACAGTCACTGCCTTTCTCTCCCCCTTGCAATAATCCATTTCAACAAGGCATCCGCCTACTAAATCGGGGTTTGACAAACCATTCCATGAGGGAGGCTATTCCAGAGGGAATGCAGTGGGGATCAAATGAAGAGAGGGAATCCTTGAGCATGATTTAGATTTGAAATGACCCACTACAGACATTCAGGAGTTTCTGGGATGCTAAAGGGACATAAGTAAATATTCCTGTGAGTATTGTATAATAAAATCATTTCTCGAACAAAGAAGTTCGAGGATTTCCTTCAGAGGTTGGTGGTGAGTTAATTTAGCAAAAGACTTGGTGCTTTATGCTCCTAAATCGAGGAGTCAGGACAAGACCTTAAGTAATTCTCACTTGTGTAAAGGCCATAAGTAATTTGCCAACAAAGGTTAATTTTTAACATGAGTTGATCACAGTGACCAATGACCAGAACTGAATTTATCTGTGAGTGAATTTTTGCTGCACGGTCCTCTTAAAGTTTTGATCTCTGCCACAGCGTGTGGTTAAAGACGTGGATATGTGGCCCATGTACCTCTGCTAATCACAACCCTCACTGGAAACCAGTAGCTGAAGTGTTACTTCTAATAGCTATAACTCTCCTTTTGCAGTTCACGAGCTACCAAGTAACTGCATTCAAAATAACTTAAGCATGGGTGACTGTGGGTGTCCAGGGATAAGACCCTCTAAGGATAATAGATAACTGCCAATAATCTATATGGATAACTATATATATAACTATATATATATTTCCAAATCACAATTAAGACTTTCATGTAAAATAGGTAAGAAAAAAGCCCTCATTTTAGATGGTCTCATGCTCTGAATCAATTGCAAGTTATATATTTGCCTACTGATGGCTAGTGTGACAACTAATGATACCCAATTGTCAAAGAGGCTGGTGAAGCACGGGGCTGTGAAAGCTTATTTATCCCCCACGCCTCCCTAAATAGATGTCACTCTTTTGTAATGAAGCACAAATTACATGCATGCGATTTTGTTTTATGTAATAGATATTAATATCCTCCTTTGCCCCATTTACTTTTTAAAGGGTCACCCTTTCTCTAAAGAGTGTATGATCCCCCTGCCCCTGCTGACTCGATCACTCTGTGGGTTTTATTTCCCTATTTTACCATGGACAGACTTCTAACTTCCATACCAGTCTCCGTGCCACACACACTGTGAGTCCCCTAAGGCCTGGATCAGACCTTCTCCATCTTTGGGTCTTCAATGCTTGACAGATGGGAGGTGGTTACATAAATAACCTTAAATGAACCGATGAGCTGTGACTCATTTTTTCCTAGGCAAAGAGTTTATAAAAGTCTGTTGCTTTCAACATTTTTTCTCTGTGTCCCTAAGTTGGGAATTCTTGTAGCCTCTGCTGGAGGATCTCTAAGCATTTTGTGATGACCCTAACAAGCCATGATGTGGATCAACCTGGACAGGGTCAGGAAAATTTGGGTAGCGAGCAGTTCGCGTGTGCATGGAAGACCTCCTGAGGTTTAGGACTTTGCCAGTTTCACAAGACTTCGGGCTGAGGGAGGTTTGTCATGGTCTAAGCTGCTGTCAGAGCCCACAGTATGCTTTTACAGAACCCCTGTTGCTGATTTGCTGCTAGCCAAGGGACAGTCAATTGATAGCACAATAAACTGCTTAGTAAATTTTTATCTTAGCTCCTGGGCCCCTACTTCTCTTGTTTTGTGGTGTGGTACTTTATTTCCATTATACACCAACTTGACTTTACTCCAAGTTAAGATTCTGCTATTCTTGGCCATTATGGCAAACCCCATTTAACTCAGGCTCTGAATTGTTCAGTTTTCCCTTTCTAGACAGCTTTGCATATCATAGAAGTGCTAAGCAATTTCTCAACTGTTTTCTCTCCTGGTTCCATCTAGATGGACAGTTTACAAGGCTGATCAAAAAATCCAATGTGTTTCTCAATAAAAAATGTATTAAACAATACATTGCCACTAATCCCCCCGAAAATACTTCCCCTCTCTTCAAACACACTTACTCCATCCTTCTTGCCACTTTCTGAACTAGTTCTGGAAGTTTCATTTCATATCTTTCCGAGATATGTGAGATCCAAAATAGGATGAATGCCATGCCAAGTGCCGTCCAATGGAAAGGCAGGCTGGTGGAAGCATTCCAGGGCATCCTCCTTAGCCACCAAATCTGACCATTCGACTTCCAGCCCTTCAGTGAGTCCAAATGACCGTGAAAGGTGAAAGTTTTGAATCAAGGCAGAGGTAACAGTGCAACTAAAGACACCTACGAAAGAGGACTTGCAGAACTGCTTCAGAAAGTGGCAAAAACAATGGGTTAAGGGTGCTCAAAGCCAGAGGGAGTATCTTAAGGGTGATCAATGGCAATATCTTTTACTGTAATAAATTTTTCTAAAAAATTTAAACATTGTTATCTTTAAATATTTTCAATCACACATGCATATCTTTTTCTAATGTGGCATAAAACTGACCCTTCACTTCCGATGTTAGGGAGCAAATGAAAGAAAGTGGATAACCTGGGTGTCACTTCAGGGCCACCAACTGCTGGGTGTAGATACTTAGGTTCCTAATAACACTGTAACAATTTTAGATAAGGTCATTACTTACTTCGTATGTGGAAAGGCTTTTTAAAGGTATCCCCAGGTAGCAAAAATAGCACAGTTTAGTGGAATAATTTTATTCCTCCTAAAGGTTATTACTTGCCCCTTTTCTCTAGCACCTTGATTCACAGTTCTCAATAAATAGTGCACTAACCAAGCAACCCCATCCCTGAAGTCTCTTGTGTGGAAGGGCACATATACCCCGTGCTTCAGCTTTTACGGGGAAAATAACCAACATGAACACTGCACACATTCAGCACCACCCTTGTCAAGGAGATCCTATTGCCCCAACAGAATGGCTCCTATGATGGGAAGGTGAATGAAATAACTGAATATGCTTAGTTAAAAAACTAACTGTTCCTGTGTGTCTCAGAGACCAGGGAAGGAAAAGATCACCATACCAAAGATCTTCAGGTCAGAAACATTGGCAAATATTAACAATGAGTCAGCAATTGCGTCTCAGGTACCACTCTCTGAGCACCATTCTAGGTATCTTAAATATTCTCATTATTCTCTGTAATCTTCACAACCTCCTCTCCAAGGCAGATATCATTATGAGTACAATTTCAAAGATGAGGAAACAGAATCACAGAAAGGTGTCTTGCCTGAAGTTGCGAAGCCAGTGACAGTGTTAGGGATGGAACTCAGCCGGGGTGTCTGGAGCTCACCCACATTCCCATCAGCTGCTCCATGGGTCGTCCTCTTGCCTCTACTTTCGATTGCCTCAATTTTTTTTTCAAAATTTTGAATGAGAGCAACTATATGAAACCTGGACCAAACTATTAGAGAAACTGTATTACTTATACCCTGTCTTCCTAACAGTGCATGAGCATCTTTACTAATAGGACATTTCACCCAGGCAGTGATGCATTTGATGGCAATTATTAGAAGACTAAGTTGAGATATCCTTGTTCAGTGTTATTATGTACTTCCCCTTAGAGGTAAAATTGGATGCCTTAGGGTGAAAAGCCCCACTATATAAAAAGAACAGGCGTGTTCTGGGCTTCACATATTCCTGGTACCGGCACCATGAATTGCCACCCACTATATTCTTAGATGAAACATCTTTCTTGCTGCAAATATATGGAGGTGGTAGCAAATTGATAAGAAAAAGGTATCTGTCATTTGTTTGCTATTAGGGATCCAAGGTGCAAATCACACAGAATTTTACGATCTGAAAGACTGAAGTTGGTTGCATTGGTATCTCTGCCATGCCAGTTTGGACCCTGGAATGCCTCTGGGAAACTTCCATGGGCTCAGCTTGTCTATTTGAGTCCTCACTTGCCCATTGATCCTGGGATAACTGGGCGATATCATAGTGATGCAAATTTCAAGAAGTGCTAGTGGGCAGCAGCTTAGTGATCTCGTAAAATAATATTCTATCCTACTTTTTCCTGTGTGTTTCGAAACTTTATGAGGAGTAAAAAAATGGTAATAATCTAAAGTTTACAGAGTTTTAAAGAACTAGAGATGTAATTATTTCAAGTAGAATTCCTTTTGCCCTAGAATCCCTGTACATACTATTGACCAATCACATGCAGTTACTTAGTGAAACTCTGCTGGAATCTAGAGAAATTCAAGTCATTCTTTACTGGAGTGCTAACCTTAAATGCTTTTAATGTGTCAAAGCATATTATTTCAGATTGTAATGTTCTTTAAGAAGAAAAACTATAGAAACAAGAGGAACACTAAAACATAATTGACTCAAATTTGCAAAAAATATGTTAACTTTAATAACTCATTTTCATTAGTTATAAATTAATGCAATAAAATTTTAATTTATAAAAATTACCATAACTTGTGACTTCAATCTATTTTCTTTTGTTTTACATTTATATCAAAATATGAAAATATAAGAACTGTATAGTGACTTTAAAGTGTTTGAGTATGTCAGAGATATAAGTGTTCATCTCACTTTCCTAAACCTTATGTAATCCAAGCATACATGTTTAGAATAATCACTACCAAAATTAGATGGAGATAGGTGAAATTTTCAGTAAAAAGATACTGAACACTGTATTACAGTTTGTAAATGCAGAATGAATAATAGGTAGTCTTATTCACACGAAGACCGTTGCCCTTAAATGTCAGCCTAGGGAACAAGAAAGGAGGGAACCGTCTCTAGGTAATCCTGAGCTATTCTCTTACAGTGCTGTTGCTACCGTTCAAAAGAATATTACTCCCTCCTCTTGCTACTTTGGGCACCAATATTATTGTGAAATGTTTAAATAGATTCATAGAGAAAGGACATATAAAGTAGAATGGAGAGTCACAATATTAAAGAATCTGCTTATATAATAATTATCTGGAAACTTCTGATAAAAATGTTATAATTTTCATAAATATACAATGTATACATGAATTTATTTTCATATTTAGTACTGTATATACTTTCTTATGTATGTACACCATACATAGTTTTGACATAATAATGCAGTTATATCAAAACTTGTGTTACATTACCTTTCTGCTGTTTTTTAAACTCTCCATTTGTAAAAATTTAGTAAAACCACTTTTCCAAGTTTCTCTGTGTAGTGTTTCTAGAATGTTGAGCCATCTAGTAGGTAAAAGTAGAATTGGGAATGATTGAGTTCTAGTTCTAGTATGTATATTCTTACATACACTTAAAGTATTAATTCTTGGGGAGTAACTCTCTATAAATTTGTTTTACTTGTCTTCATTTTAATTTTCAGCGAGCAGACTTTTCTGTCTCTCCTTCAGTAGCATTAAGGTTACTATAGATTTTTACGAATAAAAATACACACAGTGGTGGAAAATCTCTTCGATGAGCAGATGGCCTTTGATATATCAAGGTTTTTGCCATTTGTTTTAGTGCTTAAAATAAACATTATTTATAAGACCACTTACATTTTGATGTTACTTAATGAGGAATATGCATCATTGATTTGACTAGCTTAAGAGGTCATTTAGAACTTGCCCGTTAACAAGCTGTAATCTGCTGAGCACACAATGACTTTGTTTAATATTATCCATTCAGAGCTGATCAATGACAATAATTGTTTTATACCAATCACTTCTGAGAGTTGCTGATTACTTTGAAGGGCATGGATACTAGCCATTTAATTAATTAATTAATTAATTTGGAAGTCATAACCTATTCACCTTTAGATTAAGAAAAAAATACTATCAAAATTCATCTTGCCTCCTGAAAGTGCTTTTTATAAAAAATGAAAAGTCCATTCATTAGTACTAAAATGTCAGTGGAAAATTTAGGCAAAGTTGATGATATCTGCGCCTATAACAGGTTGCATAGTCGAATCCAGCTTATGTTGAATGTTTTTATATGAACAAATTGAGCAAACTACTGGTTAGACTAGCTTTAGTGTAAGAAAATGGTATCTTTAACAATGCACATGCATGTTCTCTCTCTCTCTCTCTCTCTCTCTCTTTCTCTCATTTCTCTGCCATTTATAAGATGTTAGAGTATGGGCTTTAGAGTGTGAAAGGTCTGGGCTTGTATTCTGATTCTGTCTTTGCTATTTACTGGTCATATGACCTCCAGTAAACTCCTTAACCTCACTGTCTTATTTTTAACATTGAGACCTTACTCTAAACACAAGGATATTGTGAGAATTAAAGCAGTTAGCACATTCATGGAGCTCAAGAAATTTGAGATTCTTGCTTCCACTGACAGCAGTTTCTTCCCTCACTCAGGGAGCTCGGTTCCACCAGCTCTTTTCACTCTCTCATCTTGTACCCAAAGCCACTTACACCTTGGTTGCTTATACTTTAGTGTGAATGAGCTTTAATTTGTTATCTTAACAATCTCTTATATTTTATGCCTTTTAATACCCAATCGTGGATAAAAAGATGTGCCTGGCAAAGGGAATGTTCACCCGGCTTTGAGTGGATGTCTGGGACATGAGAGGGTTCTGGGGAGCAACCCGTTGTAGCCTGCTGTGGTTGGCATTGTTTCCAGTAGCCCCTGGTTTGGGAGGAGGCACCCATTCCATTGGCTTCTCCTCCCCCCTGACCCTGTGCAGGGAACCCTGCTTATTTTATCATAGATTTTTCAGACAGTTTCAGTCTTTGCCATGCTCTTTTCTCAGAAATGGAATACCTGTTACTCCAGTATTACCTGGTCATCAACCACGGTCATCTCACCTCTCCATATTCTATCATACATCCTTGGATGCTTTTCAGTTTGAAATTTGGTGATATGTTCATGTCGTCGGAGTCCGTCCCTGAGCACAGTAGGATATCCCAGTACTTTACTTGTGTATCTCGAGTCACTTCTAGAGCCAGCCCCTGTGTTTGTAGGTAACCCTTCTTTAAAAAAAGGTAACTGTGTATGCAGTAAACGCATGCTGAAACAGCAAACCAGGTACGGGGCCCTGGGCATCGATTTCCTCTTCTTATTATGAAGCTATAATAATCCCTTCCTCACAAGGATACTGCAGGGTTAAATCACATGAGCCGGGTGAAAGCTTACTTCCGTGTATGGTTAATGGACGAATGCATATTACACTTGATTACTCTGATTCATTAGAAAATGGTTTGTATCAGTTCCTTCTGTTTGTCAGCCATGATACGGCTTTGGTCAAATTAGAGAGTTTATAAATTGAGTATTGTATAATTTTAGAAAAAAATTTTGTTTGTTTAAAGAATGTATTGCTAAAATGAGATTAATTTGAAAAATATTTTTGAAAAATACCATTATTTTGTCATATTGCACAGCTATATTTGTTTTACTTTCCAGTCTCTGGGTTAGTTATTCTCACAAACTATATGCCGAGAGGCTGGCTAAAGCATTTCCTTAAATGATCTGCATCTAATATCTCAGACTGTACAGTATTTGCAAAGTATCTTTTGACATGTCCTATGTTTTAAAGCAGGAAAGTAAAAAGAAAAAACAACAGAATTCAGGTAATCATTTATCCAGTTTATTCTTTTTCAACTAGCATTAAACTCAAATTATTTTACATTTAACATCTTTTAGGTCAAAAGGCACAGGTGTTGGGGATAATACCCAATGGGCTAGGGTCTAACCTATTACCCTTTCCTACTTAAAAATGTTTAGAGAAGACAGGGGATCTCTTAGCCTAGGAAACGTGCTAAAACCAGAAGGGCTTCATATCCTAATGGAAAATTATTCATAACAGGTGAATCATTCATTCAGGCATAGAAAATATTGGAAAATTATACAGAATGAAGTTAAATCATATAAAAAGCTTAATGTTTATCAATATTTATTTTTCCTCTGTCGCTCCTCCTTTAAATAAATTCAATATTTTTATCCACAAAATTAACGTTACACTTTATAATTTTTGAGTTCATCTAATAGAGATTGTATGAACAAATATAGGAGTTAGGGATTCTGATGCTCACAGCAATTGGGTCTTTATAAGATATATGGGAACACATTTCATTATGTTACCTTATACCTCATCACTAAAAAGAAATAATATGTTCTAGTAAAAAATAAAACTAATCTAAACTATAATAGTGGATGTAAAGAAGATACTTCAATAATTTCATTACCAGTTTTGTAGTGCTATGACTAAGAAAATGGGTTTCCTTAAGCCTTATTTCGATATCTGAATCTATCACTGGTAGCTGTATAATGGTAGAAAAATGACATTTGTGGCCACTTTCTTTTCTATAAATAAGAAAGTGACTATCTCATAAGAATGGTCTAAAGATTAAATGTATAAATAGAGGCAAAACATTTATAATAGTATCTGGCGCATAAAAGAACTCAATGAATGTTAGCTATTGGTATTGCTAAAGAAGTATTAAAATTTCATTACTAAGATATAGGGCAGCATTTTCTTTAAACTTCTTGATGTGACTAAATTTTAAAAACCAATACACATGGATGAAATATAATCTTCAAGCCAGTAGTGAAAAAAAACCTAAAATTCATTTTCTCAGGAAGTAAAAATGATAGGCATTCATCAGGCAACATTTAAATTTTTTAATTGCTACTTTTACAGGTTAGCACTTTGTGAAACAATTAAAAATATTTTTAAGTGAATGATACTATCATAGTTTTTATCTGTATTTGCAGCTAATATACTGTTACGGTAGCAAAAAGCCTGAGTTTCTTTGATATGAATTACCAGACATAGTTGCCTTAATTTTGAAGAACCACTGTGTTGCTAATGAAAGCCGTGTTTTGTCTTTTTATTTGCACCAACAGATTCAGAGACGATGGCGAGCCCATAAGGTTCGGAAATACTGCTTCAATTATTTTTGTTTCAAAGAATACCTGAGAGCTGTTTCAGAAGCCAATGATACAGTTAGGTGAGTAATACAATCACTAGTCTACTAGTGAAAGTTTTAAGATTATTCAATAGATATTGATTATTATTATGCTTAGAAATATGTTCTACAACTTACTGATTTGAGGCAGAATTTTACTGATAAAATATAGTTATGATTCTACTTACCTTAAAAAGTATTGTTATACATTAAAGTATCTTCTACTTCTGATGATTATTACTTATATTTTTGAATATTGTTTATATCTGTAGTTATTCTATTTACCTTAAAAATATATTATTATTATATATGTAAACATCTTATACTTTTGAAGATTATTTATGGGTATGGCATTTTTATCCTATGTAAAATAGTTCAGTTTCTATAAAATTACCAAATGATGAGTTGAGTTTGTCTATAAAATGAATACTTAAATATGGTAAGTCTCAGATACATTTTGAGAAATACTCAATAGCAAGAACTTACCTCTCAATGAAGAAAATGTCATGAAACATTAAATAGGAGTGTTTTACTGTTCATTTTAATTTTTCTGAATACCTACAATGATAGAACCTGGGTTCAGGGTATAGAGTATTATCTGTAGATATGCAGGGTAAAGATATTGCAGTGTTATTCAGCCAGCTTCTCCAAAACTCTGTTTGCTGTATTTTAAAAACAGTTTCTGACCTCATTTGATATGCCCCATTCTAATGACATGTGAGTGCCCGTATGCTTGTGATACATTTAGAAAGGGAAAAAAATGAAATAGTAATTAATGATTGTTGGCATTTATATAGCACTTTTACTTTCAAATTTTTTCACTTACATTTATCTTACTTTACTCTTTAAATTCTTTGAACTAGAGAGTAGTAGGTAATAATTCATTGAAATAAAAGTTTTATCTGAAACCCTAAAGTAATATGTATCATAATATCTATGCAAAAACTAAATTTTCAGCTTCTTTCTCACGTATGTTATAAATATAAAGGATCTGGTCTTTGGTAATTAAGTATGGACAACTTGTTAGGATGATTTGTTTAGAAAGAGCAGTAAAGGAAATCTTCAATAGGATTTATTCAATCTGGGAAGTTGGAAAACTGAAATAAATCAACTGTAGAGGATTGCTATTTACTTTCTTCTGGAAAAATCTAAAGTCCTAGAGACTGGCTGGCTATCTTCAGTAGCCCACCCAAGCTTGTGTGAAGGAAAGAACTAGCAGAGGACAAGGGAGATAAGTAATATGAGAAGGAGTGTGATTAAAGGGAGATAAGAGAGGTTTTTTTTAAAGGTCCAAAATTGAAGGAGACACCCACTCTCAGTATGTTGCAAAATGCCAAGCCTGTGCTTGTATAATGCTGAGAGTATGGTCTCAATTTTGCATTTCAGGGGTCTTGTTTGCTTTGCCTGACTTCAGGCCCTGAATAGGAACATGTAGTCAAGGAGGTGAGCAGGTGGAAATGTGGTTTTGGAAAGACCTGAGTTACGGTTTGCGTCTGGATGTCCCCGCAAGGCCTCGTGCAGTTATGGAGGGGCAGGTCTTTCAAAGGTTGCTGAATCTAGCGTTGGTGATTGGTTCATTGTCTAGTGCTGACTGGCGGTGTGAGAGCTGCACCCCCCCAGGGTGGGGAGCCGGCAGACAATGTAAGGGAGGGAAGGAAGCATGCTCTTCCCTTTTGTCCTTTTGCTCCGGTCCTTCTGTCTGACTTTGGGAAAAATTCTGTAATTTCCCTTTTCCTAAATATTTTCATTTAGAAAATTTAAAAAGTAATAGAATAAAGCTTATTATGAGCATAAATAATTATGCTATTATTATGCCAATAAATTAATTAATATGACAATGTTAGGTAGTACCTAATATACACTTCATAAATGTTAGTTTATTATTTTATTTCTATGCTAGCACATATAATATATTATTGTAACCAGTTGTCACTCATTTTGCAAAACATCATGAATATTTTTATGTCGATAAATACACTAATGTCATTGTTCATGGTAGCCGTGTTAGAAAATAAATTCCTTCATGTTGGAGATGTCGGTGTTCCGAGATTTTGCTCTTTTAAACAGTATCTAGTTATTTTCATGGTAATAAGTGGGGAATTTGTTTTAATTCTTATGGTATCAATTTGTTACTCTTTTTATTACCTTTTGGTAATCAGTTACTTCTTGGTAATCAAAAAGCAGGCTGCTGCTTGTTTCTCTGTAGTTTTGTCCACATTCCATATATTTTGATATGTGATATCCTCATTTTATTTGCATTTTTATCCTCTTTGGAATTCATTTTTCAGTGACTAGTAGTGTTTGAGCTTTTTCTTGTACTCGAACCATTAAATTTATTTCAATGTTTATTATGCTATAGTCAGAAAATATATTTTGTACCAATATTACTTAGGAATTTATTAAAATTTCTCATATATATTATTTTATGTGTAATAGAAATCAAATAAGTGAATTGCAGGTTTCCATCCATACTAAGTTGTTCCTTTTTAATTGACCAACAAAATCTTTATCTTCATCTTAACTGCTGTGCTCCTTCAAACTTCTCTCATTTTGTTGTTTCTTTTTGGTTCTTTCTGTACATAAACTAGGGTTTGTTTGATTTGTGAGCTTCTCTTGAGACTTGGTGCATATTTGCCTCATAACTCCTCCGCTAAGTTTTAACTTCAGTGGAAATGGAGCTGGTCACTTTGTAAGCTGGATATCCTTTTCCCACCCAGTGTTTGTCACTGGAGGTGAATCAGCTCTGATGCTGCCTGCTCTTTGCATGTAGACGTCTGTAACCTCTTGCCTGATCTTTAAAAGACAGCATTTCTCCTACTCTTCTTTTCTCCTAGTCTTCGACATTCTTCAAAACAGACAGCATTAAGAGGCTATCTCAAATCATTTATCTCTGCTTCAAATCCACGTGAGGCAGGAAAGTAAAGCATGTCAAAGCTAGTTGGGGGAATAAGCATGATCAGATTCTAGGACACGTGCACTAAACGATTTCCATGGCATTGTGCATGGCATTCTCTTGGGTTCCTATGATGCGTGGACTAAACAAAAAGACAGACATCACGAAAATGTGCTACCTTGATTTTCCTCACGGTAGCCTGTGTGGTGTACTCCAGGGTGCACTTTTATTTTATTTTTAATTTTCCCTCTCACTCAGTCCAGGTTTGCTCTGCAGAGCCAGTTTCTCCCTACACTCCACTTTTAATTTTTCAGATAAACTTGGTGACCATTTTTGCTTGTCTCATTCAATTCTTGTTCTACATGGAACAGAACCTGGAAACCAACTCCAGAAGGAGAGGTGAGCTCCGCCAAATGCAGTAACACACTTAACATTGGGCTAAAGTTGACTTTAGAGTAGGGTGAAGAGTCTTCCCTACTGGTCTTGCACTGTCCTCTCCTCACGCTCTCTGCCCACACAGAGCTTCTTTCTTCTGCAGGACCTCCTAGCCCTGCATGCCCCTTCCCCCACCTCTCTTGAGCATTGAGCCCCTTTTTGCCCTTCATGCTGCTGCTATTGAGCTAGGGCTCCTCTTCCGAGCCCCCAAAGATGTTGACCAGGCCCTCTGGACCACCTACCCTGTGGCATTATAGCCACTTCTATCTTTGTCTGTGCTTTCTGAAATCAGGGAGGGAAAGGCTTGACACTCTGCCTTAATGATCTTTGAAAACACAGCATCAAGCATAACACTGATATACACTAAATGAAAGAATGATTAACACATACTGCAAAACCCCATTGTATTTTTAACTTTGTCGAGTAGCTGCAATTTTAAGGCTCTTGGTGGTGGTCTGTCTTAATAATTAATGAATTCATTCAATAAATATTTTATTTAATAGCTACTATATAGGACAGGCAGTAGGTTAGATATTGGAAGTATAATGGTTTATGCAACAAAATTGGGTTACACTTTGTGGAGCTCCCAGCTCAGTAGGGAGAAGTCATAAACAACGACAAAAACAGAAAGCTTTCGTAAGTTCTTTTGTGTACCATTAAATACACTAGATTCTTAAAACTATTGTAGGCATGAAAAGCGCAGCGTCCTTAAAACTTCTGACTTTCTGAGATGATTCTGTCATGTAAGGTTCCAATCCAGTGTCCCTTGCTTCTTTCCACGGCAGTGCAGCGCGTCTCCCCTTTCAAGCTCTCAGCTCTTCTGTTTTGTTCCGCTGTGCACTTCGCCCCCTCCCAGCATTTTCCTCTGCTTTCTCTCCCGCCGCCTGCTCCCTCGTCACCACTTGTGGTGCTGGTGGACCTCTAAACCATCACTGCGAAGCGTTGGAGATTGGCTTCCCACTGGACATCTGGGTTCCGGAGTAGGAGGAGCTGATGGGTTTGCAGTGTGGAGGGTGAAGTAAAGGTAGACAACGCCAAATATATTTTTCCCATCATGGATAATTTTGCATTTTTCTGTAAGACCCTGTTTATTGCTGTTTTCACTATCTTTCATTTTTCTTTTTTCTTTTCTCACTCTTTCACTTGGTCTTCCCTCTTTTTTCTCTTTCATTCTTCTAGTTTTAGTTCCTACTCATCTCAGCAACACAGCACTCTCAAACGGCTCTGAGTAGCTCTGTTTCCCTACTTGTTCGCCTTCCAAATACTTTACCCCCCATTTCTTAACCCATTTTTGAGCCTTATTGGTTTCATTTGCCTTAACTATCAGTGCTCATAGAGTGTTTTCTGAAACCAAAGCATAGGAGATTCCAGTGATGAGTAATGTGTTTTCTGAACTATAGAAGCAACTGAGCCACTTCGCTCACTTTAAACTTTTTCTCTCTCGAATCTCAATGCCCAGGACAAAGTTTCTTTTTTCTCCCATCTTCTAAATCCTCTATTTCTCTTTCTTAAAGCAATATTTTTTCAGTTTAATATGTCATTCCACATATTCTATTTATATGCAAGCATATATGTCCCTCAGTTTTAGAAAATAACATATCATATGCAGCATTTACCAATTGATTGTTTTCCCTTACAAATAATAGCATCAATATTCTTCCACAGTTGAGGTGCTTTCTTCTGTCTTTCAGTGGCTGCCTAGTTTTCTGCTGTGCTACTGAGCTGTAAGATTTTTAGCTACTTTTCTAGTGACAAATAAATATTTTTTCTATTTGTTGTCACAAACAGACTTACAGTACATATTCTTATATGTATTTTAATTTTTTTAGAGTGTTATCCTCCCATATAAATATTATAATATCAGTTTATTTTGTTTTTCAAACACTTCTATAAGGAATTTATTTGATTGAAGTTTCAGTAAATACATTGGTCAATTTGGTGAAAAGGACATCAACTATATTAAGTTTGTGAATAAACACATCTCTCATTCAAACCTCAAGTCATTAATGTCTTTGGATAAAGTTTTAAAAATTTTTTTTAAAAAGCCATGTGTTACATTTACATCCAGGAATCTTATTCTCTTGCTTCACTGTAATGGATATCTTTTTGGAACTGTAAGATATAATTGGAATACAGAAATGTTATTATTTTATATTAATATTTTATTCAGTCACTGCATTAAAATCATCTTAATTTCATAGTATACTAATGTGGCTGATTTCTATAAAAAAATTCATGCCACTTTAAAGTAATTATAGTTCTCCTTGGTTTTCTTCAGTTGTATTTTTTTTTTAACCTCGTTACATTGAATAGGCCCTTCCATTAAGACTAGAAATGGTGACATGTTACGTGGTTTACATTTTAAAGCAGAAGATTTAATACCGTTTCAAAAAGAGCAATAATTTCTGAAGATTTTTAGTAAGTAATTTCTCAGATTAAGAAACACTTTAAGCCCACTAAATATTTTTAAACATCATAAATGAATATGGGATATTTTTAATTTCTGCATTTATTGATACTATGTTGTCTTGTTAAATCTGCTAAATATTGAATTCTATTTAAGCTTAAGCTTATGAAATATTTTGCTTAACTTGTATAACAACTTTGAAAAATGTATGGAAATTATATATTATTCTGACTAGTATATTATTTATCACTATAATTTTATCAATTTTGCTTTAAATATTTTGTTTCTGTTAGATTTCTAAAATATTAAAAGTTTTGTTTAAATTTGATGAGTAATCAAATCTTTTGAATTTATTTTCCCTAAAAATCTTCTCTGTTTTGCTCTTTTAATCTGATATTAGCCACACTAACATTTTAAAAAACTATTTTATTTGCCTGACACATAATTTTATGTTCTTTTATTTTATATCGCTTCCTATGCCTGTAATTTGGGTATATCTCATGTACAAAACTTATAATAGACATTTGTATTTAAGTTTCCTGATCTCTGTTAACAGGAAAGATTAATTTGTTTACATTTGTGTTATCATAACTGAAAATTGGTAAACATCTGTTGATGGTGTGAACTTTCATTGTGGGTTTTTTCTCTGCATTATACTGTGGGCCCCTCATGACGGAACTAATTACTGACAACCATAAATACATTTATTTTGTACTTTCCCTCACCATCTTATTTTTATTTGTTACGGTTTTATATTCCAGTCTTTCTATGGTTTTCTCCTTCTTTCCAACTTTTGTATTGATTTCTTCTCTTTCCACTCCATAGCTTTAGGAAATTAGCCTTCTACTTTCATTCCTTTTATGATTAACTGTGAAATTTTATCCTTACCAAACTCTAAAGTTAATCAATACTCCTTTCTCAAATAATGCAAACATTATTGGAAGGGATTGGAGAATGTTTTAGTTGTCATTTCCTTATACTTTGATATTTTAATTGTCTTAGTTTTTAACTACACAATCTAAACATTGTTATTCTTATATGGAAAATGTTATAATTCTCTGTTTGACAATTTTTCCCTCCCATTGCTTCCTGCACCTCAGATCTTCTTTCTGGGGCTATTTTCTTTCTTCCTGAAACATGTCTTTTCAAAATCCACTAGAGAGGATAAGTGATGTCTCTCCAGATTTGTAATGTAAGTTTACTCTCATTCTTGAAAAAAATATTACCAGTGTATACAATTCTAACTTAACTGTTATTTTCTCAGTACTTAGAATATATGATTTTCTTGTTTTCCATGTCAGTTGAATCATTCTTTCCTTGTCATTGTCTTCTCTCTGACTGCTTTTGTTTGTGTGTAAGCATGTGTGTTTGCAGCTTTACTACAGTATGTCTTGGTGTGGATATCATTTATTTTACTGATTACTTGTTAGCATATATTATTGTACTTTCAATATCTATAAATTCATAAGCAGTGTCAGTTTTCAAGATTATCAACAATTATCTTTCCGCATATTAGCACTTTCATTCTTCTAGTTTTCTGTGTTAGAACTCATTTTCACATACATCCAGCTCTGTTATTCTGTCCCCCAAGTCTACCCTCCATTATGTTTTTGTATGTGATATGTGCTTGTCTCCTTCAGCTGTATTCTGGATGACTTCATATGTGCTTTCCATTTCACTAATTCTCTTTGTTTAACCCATCCATGGACTTATTTCTAGTGACCATATATTTTTTTAAAATTTTTAATGGCACATTTTGGTAATTTTTCCAATTTGCCCGGTCATTTTAAAAATAATGTTACTTGTTTACTCTTTTTAAAATTCTATTTTGCTTGCAATAATGCATTTATATTTGGTATAAAATCATTGTCAGATTGTTCCTGCTGTTTGTATCAATTTGTTTACATTTACCATTTTAAAAACTGAGATTGCAGTAAACTGGATTTAGTCTGTAGCAGCTCTAAGGTAATTTTATTGGTTTGCTTTCCCACTGTAGGGCCACGCACCCACAACTTAATGGAGCAGGGTTTCATTTGGCTCTCAGTGCGCTCATGTACCCATCACCACCACCACTGTGTGGAAAGGCTCTAGCTCCACAACTATCTCAGCGATTGCCCTTTTGTAGCCAAACCCACTTCTATTCTACCAGCTTTCTGTCCTGGCGTCCCCAAGTTCTGACAACCACTAACCTCTTCCCCATTTCTATAATTCTTTCATCTTAAAAATATTTTATCAATTGATGTTAATGAATGAACTTGCACTGTTAAATAACCTTTTGTGATTGACTTTTTTTTCCCACTAAGCATAATTCCCTGGAGATTTGCTGAAGTTATTGCATACATTAATGTTTCTTTTTGACTGCTGAGTACTTTTCCATGGGACAGATATTTCTTAAACAGATTCCATTGGAGGACTTCAGTTGTTTCCTGCGTCCTTTGTAAGTATTTTCAGATGTCCTTGCTTGTGGTTCTTAGGATGAAAATTCTCTTTGAAGGAGGGAGTGGCTCTGTTCAGTCTATCCATCTCTCTCTCTCTGAGTTATTTTTATAGTTTGTAAGTTGTGGTTGTGAGCACACCCAGTCCTCTCTGTTGGAGTCCACGCATCCATAAGTAGGGAAATGTTCTTAGGACTCTGTTTCCTCTGCCAATCCCATGAGCTTCATTGTTTCAAGAAAATTTCATTGCAGTGGTTACACATGTTTGGGTCTGGATGTCTCAGACCATGAGTAGTGTGAATTTGAGAGCACACATTACATCCAGGCTGAGTTTGATTTCCCATACATCACTTTATCTGTGTGGGCGCAGCAGCCGGCATTTGACCAGCAGAAACGGAAGCGGAAGTGTGTTCCCTGAGGACTCCTGGTAGCCTGCGCAGCTCGGTGTTACCTCCTCCAGCTCCGGGCTGCTCCTTGGTCTTCCTTTCCTGTGGGCCCTCAGGTCACAGCCGACACTGCAGCCTTGGTTTGTGCTTGAAAAATGCGTAGCTTGGTCCAGCCTTACCTCTCAGCTCTCTGATTTTCATTTGGACTTCTGTGTAAGTTCTTGGTTTTAGGTTTAGATAAAAACAAAAAAACCCCAAAAACCAAATTTATATTCTTATGTGTTTTGTATATACTTGGAGTTAGAGGGGAGGCAGACAGTGAAGTCTGCCACCTATTTACTCCTTTCATTTCTTTCTGCTGCCATCTTTAATAACACCTTGAAGCACCTCTATTTTGCTGCTTTAAGAGGTAATTGACTGTTGTTTGAGTTTTAAAAAATTCCATGTTGATTTGTGATTTTCATCCTAAACACAGTCACATTTTTCAGATGTGATTTCTCCATCGGTGATTAAGTTTCCCAGTTCTTTACCCCTTTTGTTAATAAATTGTATGTAGTTTATTTTCATCATGGTCGTTTTTCCTAGAACTGGGTATTGTTGGGAAAGGGCCAGAGCAGTGCTGGGGTGGGGGTGGGGGTAAGAAGTCCTGGCTTGCAAGCATGTCCAAGTTTTTGCCTTCCCTGTGCCACACGTGAGATATATAATACAGCTAATATATCTGAATAACAAAGCTACCTTTCTTTGTTATTTATCATATTTAAAAATAAATAAGAGGCCAAGCAGCCTGGGGGCGCAGGCGGGATAAGCAGGGTAAAGCATGAGCCTGGGGGAGTCTCTCTGCACACGACCTGGTTTCGCCTTCTCACTGGCAGTGATTGCGGGTCAGGAGCGCCCCACCCATGGAACCTTCTTAGAAGCCCCGTGCAGTGGCAGGGGTCTGGCGTTTCCGCCCTTGGTGATCCATCTCCTCCATGGCGCGCCCTGCAGTCTCGCTGCTCTGAGCAGGAAGGCACTGCTGGGCTGGGCTGTGCTGTCTTCTTTTTCCCTCCTCAGCTCATGCCTAAGAGTTCCACACCAGGCGTCCTCCAAAATGCACATCTTTTGGTGCTTTGTGCACACGACCTCTCTAACCCTGGCTGAATTTTCCCTTCCTTCTGTGGTCCTTCTTCATACGTGCTGTGTTTTCGTTTTATTGATGGTTCAGTTCACTTTCTTGAGAATCCCTAACCTGAAATCCTAAATGCTCACAAAGGCACACTCTGGAAGGGTTTGGATTAGGGAGCTTTTCAGATTGTGGATTGAGGGTGCTCCACTAGTCAGGTCCTTGTGGACATTCCACACTCGGAGACAATTCTGGGGCCAGGCATTTCATATACAGTCCTAAAACTTCATTTATTTATTTATTTATTTATTTTTGAGATAGGGTCTGATTATGTAATCCAGCCTGGCCTTGAATTCTCCACCCTCCTGCCTCAGCCTCCGGAATACTGGGATGACACATATGTGCCCCCCAGGCCTGGCCCTGTGCATTTCTTATTGCCTTTGCTATTTTTTTTTTTTAGAACTTTAAGGGAGAACAGGGTGAGATAATTTGACTATCTCAAAATTGGAAATGTCTTTTAAATATGAATCGCCTTTGCTGTCCTGTCCACTACTTAAGCGGTTTTATAAGCTCAGTGACAACATGATACAGGGCCCACTGTGGAGGCGCGGGGGAGCCGCGACCTCTGTGTGAGTCCCGGGCATCCGGGTGGAGATGCGTCCTGAGGACTCAGAGATGTTTCTGGAGGTAGCGAAGCTGGGCCTCGTGAGAGCCAGCACACCCACAGGTGAAGTCGCCCAGGACTGGCGCCCGAAAGGCTGACTGATGGAGAGCGTGGTGCAGACCGCGTGAGCGGAGTCCCCCTTCGCGGGGGCTCAGCCCTCTCCGCTGCTGTCAGCTGGCCTTTGAGAACAGTGGCACACGCCCTTTGAAGAGAACGGTGGCGGATTTACCTTCAACACACTTGTGCAGCTGTATAGGTCCATGTCTTAGTGACTTTCTCGTCACTGAAGTACAGTACTGAAAACCCGTAAGGGTAAAGAGCAAAGGTTTACTTAGCTCACAGTTTGTAGAGGTTTCAGTCCATCGTCAGCTCGTTCCGAGGCAGGGCAGCATGGCAGAGGGAAAAGAACTCAGTGCAAGAACAGAGAGAGAAAGAGAGAGGGGGAGGGAGAGTGAGGGAGACACACCCTTCCAGGCCACACCCCAGTGACCAACCTCCAGCTAGGCTTCACCTCCCAACTCCACACTTAACTTATCATTGATGGATTCGTCCATTGATGAGCGTCATGCCTCCATGATCCAATCATCTCCCCGCACCCTACCTATGATCGCATGAAGCTTTGTGGAGCCATCTAGATAGCAACAGTAACAATCATGATAGCTACATTTAAATCCTTTCTAAAGCATCTGCTAGGGAGCTGTTCATTTTGCTGAGATACAGTGTTTTTGCTTTTGTTTTTTCTCATGGAAGATACAAATACAGGTGTTTAGATTGTTTCATCATATTTCTTTATTCTGTTTTCAACTCCAATCACTGGGACCATGATTCCAGTGACCTTTTGCAGCACAACGAATTATACCGAAAGCAGCTTTAGCGCATGGGCATTTTCCCCTGGTGGTCTCCTTGGTCAGCAGTCTGGAGGAGCACAGCCAGGTGCCTGGATTCCAGTGAAGTGCAGTCCGGACACCTTCGCCAGGACTGCTGCTTCCCCTGAAGGTCCACAAGGGCCTTCAGCTCCGAGCCCCGGCAGTGAGCTGGCGGTGTCCTCCAGCTTTGCTGTTGCTATTTTCTGTTCATTTGAAGCGGAAACAAGGTCCACACCACACTCAGAGGGAAAGAATCACACGAAAGGATGGATTTCTTGGTGAGGGTGACTGGGGGCCAGGTCAGGGACTGGCTGCGCATTCAGGGGCTTGCACGCGATATTTCGATCAAATTGCTGATTTTTAGCATCTTCACTAGGATGCGTTACTCTGCATTTATTTAGGACAATATTTTAATGTCATCGCTTTTCACGACTGTGTTTCAAACTTCAGTATTATCCCAAAACAATAATGATTTGCACTAATTACTTATACTTGTAAGCATTAGCATTTACATCTGCATTTCAAAGAAAATATAAAAGATCTAGACCAGTTGTCTGTCTTTGGACAGGGTTAACTAATTTAGAGGAAAAAATTCAATAAATTATTGTACGCAAGAATGTACTATATCTTGTATTTGAATTGTATAGGCTGTCAAATAACATTGTGGTTACTTCATTTATTCTTTTGTTGATAGAAATGGTTGATATAGTCTACAGGTAATAGATAGGTAATATATATATGCAAGAATATATATGAAATAGGTCATATACATGCAGGAACATATTTTCTTAATCAAGAGTGGAACAATTATGAAGACGAATGGGACTGATTAATTTAAAGCTGAGTTAGCACTTGGTAGACATGTTCTTTGGCAACCTCTAGCCTGATATGCAAAAACTGCCCCAGGTTATGAATAAGAAAATTATATAATGAAATTAAAAATTAGCCACAGTGTTGCAGATTGGTAGCATTAATAAAACATTATTAGCTCAGAGTACAGAAAGCAGACTTTTTGAAAAAACTTTTGACAGTAATGTAGAATAAAAATAATATATGACCTCAAATTTAATGCATGACTGTGGTTGTTGATTGCTAACATCGCATAACAGTAGCTCTGTTTTGAATGTAAATTTGTTATTCATCAAAACAAATTAATTTGTCTGCATATTAACTTTTAGGGTACGGTTTGGCTAGAAAGATTTTTACAGATGTTACTTACCTATCCTTGCATGTATTGTAAAAGTTTTAAAAGGGTGATTTTAAAAGTTTGTTTGTTTTGCTTTTATTTTAGTAGCTTTACTGACATAAAATTCATTTACCGCACAATATACATATTTGAAGTATAGTGGTCTACGGTTTGGTTCTTAGAATATACTATTATGTGACCATCACTGCAATCAATTTAAAACATTTTTGTTTCCCCAAATAGAAACTCTAGGATGTCAACCCTATTGTTTGTTTGTTTGTTTTTCTGTCCTCTGCCCTATGCTACCACTAATCTACTTTTCATTTCCATGAATGTACCCAGTGTTGACACTGCATACAAAGTGAATCTTACAATGTGATAATCTTTGTGATTTCCTTCTTTCTCTTAGTATTTTTTCAAGATTCACCTAGGTTATAGCATTAATCAGTGCTTCATTCCTTTTTATTGCCAAATAATGTTCCATTGTTTGAATAAAACATGTGGTCTTCTATCCACTAATCTGTTGATAGAGGTTTGAATTATTTCTGTGTTTTGGCTATTATGAGTAATGCTGCTGTAAGCATTCATGTACAAATTTTCATGTGAACATGTTTTCATTTCTTTTGGGTATATCGTGAAAGCTGTAAGCTGGCAAACTGAAGACATGAAGAGGTAGACACATTGACTTTAGATTCAGACAGAGATGCGTTCAGGTCATTGCTCAGTCATTTTTCACTTACGTGATGTTAAACTGATTGCCTGATATTACAGATATACAGATTTTTTATCTGTATACTGGAGCAGGAATTTTTATTTTGCAGGATTTTTGTGAAGTGTGAGGTATATCAAACAGTAAGCATACAGTTAACATCCAACCAATAGCAGCCACTATTACTGAGGACAAAATAGAGAAATAAATACATAGTACTTAGAAACTGGAGACTATGGGGAGAACCCTCATTCTACAGTGCAAATCTGACACCTGTGTAAAGAAAGAAGGGAAGGAGGTAGAGTGGGAAGAGACTGAGAAATAGCAGTATATTCCCAAGCGGGGTCCAGCCAGGCTGATGGACTGTACTGCAATCAGGGTCACCCCATGGAGTGGTTTGTGCTCTTACAAGGATGGCCCTGCCCTCGTCCTCTATCAGTCTCAGTCATGTCTAGAAGTGAGCTGGGGCGGGTCTGACGTTAGCGTGAAACATATTGGTGGATCCAGGTCGAATTAGTCACTTTCTTGTCACTGGGGTATAGTACCTGATTCCAGCAGTTTAAAAGAGGAAGGCTTCATTTGCTCATGGTTACAGAGGGTTCAGCCCATGGTTGTCTTGCTCCACAACAACAAAGAGCATGGCAGGAAGGTGTGGCGGAGGGGAGCTGCTCGTCCCATGGCAGCCAGAAAGCAGAGAGAGACGGGATGAACCATCCAAGTGACATCCCCAGAGACCTGCATCTTTCAACCAGGCCCCACCTCCTAACAGCATATTCAGCCATGAGCTCCTCAGTGAATGAATGCACTGATAAGAGAACTTCCATGATCAGTCACGTTCCAAAAGCCCCGCCTCTGAACATCAGAGACTTCTGGGGGGCATTTTGAATCTAAACCATAACATGGATAGACATTTTTATGGTCATTATAGGATATTTTTATGATTTATTCCTAGTAGTTCATGGAATTTCTCAAAATTATTACTTTCATAGTATTTTACATTCATAGTCCTGAGAACCTTTCAGTGATGTGATTCTTGCATTGTTTCTGCAGTGATTTCCTTCCATTTCTCCGTGTGGTTCTTGGTGCAGTGCTGGACCTCTGGGACTAGTGCAATAAGTCTGGTGGCGTTCTGTCCCCTCCTTCACTGTGGGTCTCCTTCTTTCATCCTGCTCCTGTGAGAGTTTTCCTTTCTACACTTCTGCTGGCATTTTAAGTTTAGCAATAAAGGAGGAGTGCATAAAATGCAGTGAGAATGGGGGCAAGTGGAATATAGTGGGAATAGGTAATGATTAATTTCAGAGTTTAAATTTATTCTGGTCACTGTGTTATTACTTTCCTCCATAGCGGGTTTTTTAATTGATTGTTTTCATATTCTTTTTTCTTTCTTTTATATCTTCTTTCTTGTGTTGATATTGGCTTAGGGTCTTCACTCTGTTAGTTATACCATTTTTAATCCTTAATTTCAACACAAAGTTTTACTAAGTCATCCAAGCTGGACTCAAACTTGCAACCCTCCTTCCTCAGCCTCCCAGAATGCCAGGATTAGTCTTGCATTACCATGCTTGGCTTAATATCCCCTTTCTTGTTATATACTGTGACCTTTGGGTATTTGTTTATATATGAACGTAAGCTATTGAAAGGTTGATTTGAATGTGCATACACGTAAGTAGATTTTGTTGACTGGTGTGTTTTGTTTGCATTTGAAGTGATTGGACAGCGAGCTGACCCTTTCCACTAGCAGCTGTGTCAGTGCCAGTTTGTGGAGGTCTTTTTTTCAGGGACATTTTGCATACTTCTGATTGTTTATAGAGGAAATTTTTCTATAGCTACATTTGAGAATGTGAGAAGATCCTGTGCTTCACACTCTTGAATTGTTCTGACTCTTACGTGTTTCTCTGTTTCTTCAGCAAGTACACTTTTGATCCCTCACCTAGGAGATCAGAGACTGGATGCTGGCGGTCTCTGTGCATATCTTTTAAAGTAATAAAAAACAAACGGTGTGGCCACTGTACTTGTGTAGTGAAAAGTTAAATTACTAAGTTTTGGCAGAACCGAGATGGAATTCTAGAGCTTATGACATCAAGAACAGTGCTGTGTGCAGTGTATTGCACTTTTTCACATGTACAAAATAAATTGCATGATAAAATATAGACGATGAAAGTCCCTCACTTGGACTGCTTTTGGTGCATAGTGTTAGATGCTGGATGCCACTACTTAGGATGAACACTGATGAAAATGTGATCGCACCGCTCAGTAAGCAAACAGGACTCTTACGGGGTTTGGAGTCAGGAAGAGTTGGCCAGCATTGAAGATGGAAGCCTAAATAAAGACAAAAAAAACCCATAATTTCTGAAAAGAGAAAAAGTAAGGACAAAAGGACAGATTTGAGTTCAACACAAATAACATGCTTCTGATAGCTAGAGCTATTAAACATTAGTCTGATTTAAGTGATCCAGATAGAAGGATTTGTCCCAAATTCCAAGACTTATACAGAAGACATTTCTGCCCTTGGTACAAAAGTGCAGAGATAATTTGACTAATATGATAATAAATAGATTTCAAAGATATAAAATGTATATATTCATTTAATGTGTAACTCAATGTATTTTGAATTCTATGACGATATAAAAATACTGAACAGCATTTAGTTAATGTCATAAAAAATTTATAGTAGAGTGTGTCGCATAAAGTGTATGACCAAGGTGAATATGGTAATACATGCAAGTCAAGATTTCACACACACACAGATGCTGTGTGTATTTGAAACCCTTAAAGTTTTAAATTCTCTAGGTTATCTATCATGAAACATTGAAAAGTCATTATAATATTACAAGGTATTATTAAAATGTTTACCACTGAAGCATAAGAGCTATTTTGCACTCACAGGTAAGGAAAGTTATCTTGAAAAGGTCACCACCTACACAAGTCACTGAATTTGTCTTCAGAGTTTTGGAGCACAAAGACTAGTGGATCGATCATTAATATGAGTGTAATTCCAATTGAAATGTTGTAATAAAGAGTTCTTGGCTTCACTGAGATGCTCGCCAAAACGCTCACAGGCAATGTGCATCATGAGACTTTTTATGGTGTATCCAGTGCTTTTTCAACATCGCATTTAGGAGAACGACCTGCAGTGTGTTCACAGCCCAGAGGCTGGACTGTGTGTTTGATTTCCTCGACTTTTCTGAAATCCGTACATCCGTACATTAGCTTGACATATGAAAATGTATTCTATGCCTATTGTTATTTCTATGGGAATGACTTCCAGTTGTACTCTGAGGAATTCTCTTAGATTTTAAAATTCAGTTTCTCTTTCTGTGTGTTCTGTTTCCTCTATGATCGTCAGTGTTTCTTCCCGGGAATCATAATCACACTCCAGAACTAACAGCTAACTGGCAGCTGGCTGCTTCGTATTATTTATATTAATACTTGTATTAAATGCTATCTCTGTAATATGCTGATGTGCGTTTGGTCTTAAAGGCAAAGCAAAAAGGAACCCATAAAACTGTTATTTGTAAGTATGCCTAGTTTCTAGGAAACTCAGTTCTGAAGACTGGAGCATAATTTCTCATCCTCTCACTGTTATTCTGGGTACCTCGAGAAGTTCATCTTCCTAGTCATTAAGGAATCTTGCTCTCTGACAGAGGACCCTATGGAGCCAGTGAACGCAGTGGACTAATGACAAACCTGAAGAAAACTGAGATCACTTCTGCATCAGGGTTTCACAATACTGAAGATCTCTGCTCCTATGGAATTGAGATATTTTAATACACTGAGCTATCAAGGTAGCACATTTCCACTTGTGCTTTAATTAGCAAAGAAATAGAAGCATGCAGGAAGCCAGCATGCCCCTCCACACTGCTAACATGTGCAGCCCCTAAAAATCAAAGCAGCAACCCTGAGTACCAATCTGTAGGAATGTGTTTGTGTTTGACCAACTCTTGCTGTTATATATGGATTCTTCACAACTTTGGCCAAACTCATTTTACGGGCACAGTTAATATCAAGTAGGAAGAGAGGAATCCAAAGAGTAAAAATCTAGAATAGTCTAGTCTACTGACATTGAATGCATACTTGACAACATTACATTCCTCTTTAGACATATGCACAGTGTAAGTAAATATCATTATAACTGAGTGGTTGATGAAACGGTTGAAATATAAACAAAAATACTTTAATTGCATGCTCATTAAAAATTTCTGGCTATTGGTTCAGCATATGTATATGTTCTTGGTAAATAACAGTAAGAGAAAGATTAATCTGTCCTGTTGTAATCAGAAATGTGATAATTAATTATCAAGCCAAACATTTAGCTGGACAAATTTAGACTTTGCCAACGAAGACCAGCTAAATAAATACAGGGCAATCACAGTATATCATGTTTACTTAGCACCTCTTATGTCCATGATGTTTTATATCTATGCAGATCCCTTTTCAGGATAAGTATTCTTTACATTTCAAAGATAAAAACAAAACTCAGAGTTTAAGTAAAGGGTAGGCAGTGAAGTGATAGTAGATCTGGAAATTGGAGCTCAGCATTTTTTATTTTTATTTTTTAATAAAAATATATTGCCTCTTTATACTTTAAGTTAGTTCAAGTTCTATTTGTCTTATTTCAATTGTGACACATGCTATAAATCACTATGCTAGTTATGACCCATTTCAAATTTTTTTTTTATAAATTTGTCTGCTCTAGAGGCTAGAAAGAGAAAAAACTCACTTAGATAGACTTCTCTGCACTTAGTCATGGGCCTTGGTCATGGCCAATGTGATGTAACTAAGGTATTAAACATAATCTTAAAATGGGAATTTGGCTGTTTGGAAATAGTTTGGTGCCAGATTGGAAGCCGCTATTATGTGACATATACTTTTTCAAATCCCATCTACTCTACCATGTGATACAGATCATTACCAATTGATGCTTTGACATTGATTGAAACAGTGAGTACTTTTCAGAATATTGTATGCTATCCCCTCCTTTAATCTTTCAGTAAATTACTGTGAGAAGTAGATGAATTTGGACCAAAGGCTGATAATGCGTAAGCAGAGATGGAAAGAAATAACTGCTCTTTTCAGGGAGGTGTGCACTGTGTAGTGTGTGTATGTGTGTGTGTGTAATGACAGCGCTATAACTTAGCACCCAGAAGCACTGACAAACCTAATTGCTTCTAGACCCCAAACAATATCATGCCAGGCATTGCCCATGAAGTGTAAACCTTCCCTGCAGATGAATCTCAAGTTTTCACCAGTATGCGAGCCCAAGAGAAAGCTCACAGTAGTTGTGTCATCTTATGTCGTAATGGCCAAAAATTCCAGACTAACCTTCCTGCTGGCTTGTAAGGAACAAAGAATTATTGCCATAGTAAAGAACATACTGGCCAGACCATCAAGGATGGCCACTCAGAAGTCTCCACTCAAGTCTGCTCCTGTCCGGTGGGCAACAGCTTCTTTGAAAGACTATCTGACTGACTAAACCACAGAACAACAAAAAATAAAACAAACAACAACAAATCTTTGCTTTTGCCATCTTTATGGGGTCAGGAAGAAAAAAACTTCAAGCCAGGACAACTGAAGATAGAAATGCTAATAAACCCCCCTTTTTCTTTCTGCAAGGATCCCCAAAAACGTCAACCTTAGAGGAAGTAAGCAATCTTAGAAATAGATAGCTCAGTGTGGGGTTTGCAGTCAAACTAGTTAGTTATCTGGGCAATTGAAGTGACCTAAAACCTTGAACCTGCCTTAGAAGGTCTCAAGAATTACCCAGAAATGAGACAGACATATGAAAGGTATCTCTCAGGGAAGATGCCATAGTTCTTTGTAGGCCTAAAATTATTCCTACAAATACTACTTCAGAGGCAGTGTTCTGCACATCAAAGTTTCCATGGAAAATAAGACACCCTGGGTAGGAAGCAGTAAATGATAAGTAAAAGAAAATAAAAAAGAAATGAAAATAGAATCAGACTATACACCAATCGGTTTTAGTGTATTACAGAATAAAACCCAAGATAGAAAACTTGCAGATTAGTTGAATTGCCACCTTCCCATCCCAGCCCATTGATGGATGCAGTCTTCACTGCAGAGCTCAAAAGCTGGAAACAGTGGAAATGAGCATCCAGAAGACAGGAACATCAATTCCAGGATTGAAAACTATGTCTCGAGAAGATCCTTGCTTGGGACCACCAGAGCTTGAACTCACACAGACTTTTTCTATGTGGTCATGGGAGGTAACAAGCTGGTAATATTTAGATTGTGTCCCCAAGAACATGCCTGCTCTTCGTTATACCTGTGTAGCAGCATTTGATGTTTGTTATGAATGAGAACCACTATTTCTTTCTCACTTTTCATTCTTCCTAGTGGAGAGTTTTTGTTGTGGTCATTCCAGTCCTTCTGCCACTCACCATGTTGGAAAACCAGTATCAAAACAAATGGAAGACTCTGCACCAAAGGGACTGGAAGGCAACATTTATTGATCTGACGCTGGTGGACTGGGGGCTATAACAGAGTCCAGATCACCAGCCATGAGGCAGCTTATGTTCAGTTTAAATGTAGTTTGCAAGCAGGAAGTACAAGGTGGATGGCAGGTTATTACATGACTGGTTCCATGAATTCCATTAAGACACATAACGTCAGGCAATCTAGTTCTAAAAAGGTGTACTTCACAGAAATTGTTTACCATAATGTAGGAACATCCTGAGGATAAGGGGAGGGGCTTCGAGCAGAGCAAGCCAAGTTAAAGGTGTCCTTGACTGGGCTACTCTGTCCCATGCAAAGTCCTTGAAGCAAGCTGGAAACAATACATATCTTTCAACTAAGGATGACACAAGCTGGACATGGTCAAACTGACCCAGAGCATTTTCCAAAGAGAAGCAGCTGGACTCACACTCAAGGCTGACTGAATTGAGCAGGGCGCCTGTGTGACAGGCAGCAGGAGCATAGGCAGAGGCCACTATGTGATTTTTAACTTCTGCTGTAGCGTGTCTGTAAGTTTGCTGTTTTATAACTGTGCCCTTGCAACCCATGCTGGGTCAGTCATAGGAAGATAATTTGTATTTTAGTTGAATTGACAGACGATCGGGTCGTACCCAGAACCACAGGACAGGACTGCACATGACTTTAAAATTGAATACAGCAACAGATGTAGTGTTTGCACCCTTGGAAGAGGGGTACACTCTGCATGGTGCATACGTAAGGAAAGGCGATTATTTAATATTGTTTAGGGGAGAACTAGCTACAGAGGACCGAACTCCAGCAGGCCAACTCTGGGGTCTAAGTTTAGGACTGAGAGAGGGCACCCACAGTCTTCGCCTGGGGGAAGCCCAGGCAATTGCACTTTTGGACAATGGTACCAGTTGGAGGGTAAGGAGTTCTCTTTAAAGAGGAGAAAGGGGCCTTGGTTCAGCCAGCTTCTTATTCCACCTCAGAAAAGAATTTGAGGCAGCATGAGTGGGAAGCACAGGCAGGGATTGAGTAGTGCACACTCAAAGGGAGACAGTGCGTGCTGGAAGGAGAGCAGTGGTGTGGGGTGGGGTTGGGGTATCCTTAAGATGGAAAATCTACCATGTTTATGCTCGGACTCATTTGCTGTTGATCTAGGTCTGTTTTCCTATGCTCTGGTTGCCAATTAGCAGTTAAAATGAATACAGACTTCATTAACTAGGTTGAAATATAAACTGTTCATATGTTTGATGTTTAGAGACACAGTAATGGTTTAATAGTCCTGTTTATGAATTGTTCCTTTTGGATCTGTAACTCTTTGATGCAAATTTTGTAATTTATGAACTTTATAATTTCTGTAAGATTCTTACAAATTTGGGAGTAATGAGCCTGGCAAAAAAACAGGTGTAGGGAGTGAAGAAAGGTGGGTGATCTGAGGTAACTTGATCACATCTTCAAGCTGCAACTTCCTACCCAGCTTTCTGCCCACCTTCTATTCTACCTCAATAGGATAGAGAAATAAAGCAAATGGTTGATCAAAGGAGCAAGGGCTCCATGAAATAAAAAAGCAGGATGCACAGGAAGCTGGGACAAAACCCCAGGAGGATGAGGTGTGCCTCTTGTTCAGGTGGCTCTGTCCTCTACTGTCTGCATCTCTATTTCTTTCCTATAATAATTTTTTTTTTTTTTTAGCCTTGAGACTGGCCCACGCATGATTCTGTCTTGTGCACAGAAACGCAGCACCAGCCGGCAGCTGAATTGGTCAGGGAGTCATTAGGAGACAGAAATCACACCAGTAACTTGAACTGGGAACATTTAGTATCAAATCTTACTGACCAATAACTTTTGAAAGGGATGAATAAGAACTCTAGTTAACACATGGAAGTAAAATTTTGCGAGAATGGAACACTTGGAGACTGTTATGGTTGATACATTGTGTCAACTTGAGAAGTCTAGCAGGTTAACTAAGTAACTCAGCAGCTCTGCATACTAGCATGTTATTCATTGTGTCAATCTGAGATCAGAAGTTTCACTGTGATTCAACAGGGGGTCAGGGCTCTTTCTTTGTGACATCTTCAGCCTGTGCAAGAGGAGGGCAGGCAAATGTTATGAGTGCTGCACCCACCTGAGGGGCGTGGCCTGCTTACAGTGTAGGGGAGGAAAAAGAGGCTAGTTCCTCCCACTTTTCGCTCTTGCTGCCTTTGCTGTCTTCTGCTGCCTTGAAGTATTGCCCCATGCCACACCAACCTGATTATGGACTGAAACCTCCATAAACTGTGAGCTAAATAAACCTTTCCTTCCTTAATTTTGGGTGTCGGGTATTTTGTCTCAACAATGAGAGAAAAGTAACCAAGGAAGGAAAAAGTTTGGAGGGACCTCTCTCCACTCACTGGTGCAGAGGGTGGGTCCCCATTGGAGAGGCTATGGCTGAGCATGCTGGACCCTGGAGTTCCCTGGAGTGTCAGGTTAGAGGTGCTTTGCAGCCCCAGGGCTGGCTGTGATGTGCAGGCCATGACTGCCACAGTGGTGTCACGGGGCTAGAGCTTGTTATCAGGGACTTGCTTTCTGTAGCACCAGCAAAGCTTGCTAGATGCTGGGTACCCCTGGGTCTCTCACAGATAGCTGGTAGCTGTACCACAGATACAAGAAGCAGACTACAGGAGCTTTCTCCTGTGTGTCTTTAAATCACCTGTAGCACCCTTTCATTTCCAATTAATAATGCAGCAAACATAAAATGTTTATGGGTCCAGATCCAGCTTTACAATGCAAAGCAAGAAATAGACAGTTGGAAACTGGGAGGTAAGAAATGGATAACTGACAAATGTGAACTTTGCAGTAAGGCAGACTAGGGAAATTCTGTAGACTTGATCACCATGTCTGTCTCTACTCTGTGGCTTCACTTTTGTTATTATTGGTCTTTAAATTTTCTTCACCTAAGGATGACGTATGACTTAATTCTAAACAATAACATTTGCCAGTTCTTTTAGTTTTTTCTTTTCTCAACTATACAGTCTGACTATAGTTGCAATAGCCGTCATACTCAAGAGAAGACAAAGCTATGATTATTACACATAAGCATTATTTTTAAAAACGTATATAACTTGAGTGTCATGAAAACACCCTTGGTGATAATCACTGAATCTGTATATGTATAGTACTAAAAAAGGCATCTATACCCATGTATACAAAACTCATCTGTATTAACTAGTACACAGTGGACTATGAGTTTAGCTGCTATTTACAATTAAGGCATTGCACTTAGATTTTCCATGAAATATAACTACCTTTTATTCCTTTAACATTAATATTCTAGATGAGATCTTTAACTGCATTTCTTCCTGCCGATAAATAGATGGTAAAGGGAAAAAACTTGGTACCAGTCCATTTTGGTCAAACAGAATAATTAAAATAATCCTTTAAAATAAATTGGTCTTGGGCTGGGGATTTAGCTCAGTGGCTCAAGCGCTTGCCTGGTAAGCACGAGGTCATAAGTTCAATCCCTGGCACCAAAAAATAAAAAATAAAAGATAAATAAATGAATTGGTCTTTTTGTAATTCCTTGAGTTGTTCCTGTTCCTCTTCAAGATGTTCTGTGGACATTTAGACCCTAGCAGACCTCGTGGTCCTGGTGGCTGTCTCACTAGCAGCGCTAAGCATCTGCTCTTTGGTCCTTCAGTCTCGTTCTGGGGAGGACTGCTGGCTTTGGCTGCTAAGACCTGCATTTGATGAACCCCTCTGTTTAATTTAGGTCTGGTGGTTTTTCTCAGCTGACCAGGTCCTGTATCTTCTCTCTCTGTTATTGCATTCTCTGAGATCTCCCATGAGCTTCAAATGACTCTTTGGACCAGGCTGGAGACCCTGCAGGTTCTGACTCACGATTGTCTCTCTGTATTTGCCATAGTTGTTCCACAACCCAATCTCTGGCTTTTGACTTAGATCTTACTTGTCCCTTAAAGGATATGTGTGCCTGGACTTTCTGGTCCTTCTAAGTAACGGGAGAGTCAAGTAAGACTTGCGAGTACTAAGTTTTCTCTACCTGAACACACCTTTCCAGTCTTTGTGGCTGCTGCTGCTGCTTGGCACAGAAACCAGAGCTTTGCTCCTCCCAGCTCAGTGCTCTGCCACCAAACCACGTGCCAGCTCCCGCCTGACCCTCTCTACCATGCTGGAGTCACCCCTTGTCATGCCGACACCGGCTGTACAAAGGGTCCCCCCAGGATCCAGAGCAGGAGGTGGGAACAGGCCTGTCTTCAGTGTATCTCTCACTATGCTAAACTTTCTGCTTCAGGGACGGGCTCTGGGGTAGCACACTGCATTCTGACCAGTCGCCTGTGCTCTACCCTGCCTTCCGCAGTCCCTGGGCCCGGCAGAGACAGGCCTGTCACCTTCCCTTCTACACCAGGCTCTCCCGTCCTTTCTACTTCCTTCATTCCAAGGTAGAAATTGTTCTCCCAGTGGATGTAATTAGGTGGTGTACAGTGAAAGACTCTAGCTTACTAATAAAGAAAAATAAGGAAAGATACTTAAACTATGCACCTATTACGCAAACCTGAGCATGATTTGTACCAGCATTTTCCAGTTCTACTGTCTTCTCGATGACATTTTTCAAACCAATTGGAAATGCTTTTGGAAAAAGAAACAGCTTGCAAGTTGAGGTAGAAATAATAGAATGACTGTAGGTAATTAGAAATTAGTAAAAACTATACAAAATATATTTAGGAAGCATTTGTATCCCTCCCACGTTATTTTCTCATGTATTATGTGCTCAGGCATTTGTTAAGACTTCAACTCAAGCAGAAGATTAATTTTAAAAATAGTGAACATTTACAGGTACACAGTTTCTTTTACAAGTCAAAGAACGTGAATCCTCTTTCAAATTCATGCACACAGATGGTGCTTTTGGAGAATAACTTTTAACACACGTTTTCATTGTGTTTGTCTATTTGAGTGACCTACTTTACCTCTTCAGGGACTATGTTTTTTGTTGTTGTTGTTGTTTTTGTTTTTCCCCCGTTACTTTTTCTCCTTCTAAATTGTCTGAGGACTCTGGCGCTTGCTAGGTTCTTCCTGCCTGCAGCTTCGGATGTCAACGCAGACACAAAAACCCGGCAAATCCAAGCTGTGCGCAGCTCCACAGCCTGGGTGCCCACCCGCTCTGTCTCTGCGCACAGCTTGATCCGTGCGCTTTCAGGGACCTGTGTTCCGCTGCGCCGCGGGAGTCCCCGCTGCCCGGAGCCAGGGCCAACGCCAGGCCGCCCCTCACGCCGGCCCCTGAGGTTCGCACTCTTGCCGCACGCTCTCCTGTGCCACCTGTGCTTTCTAAAGATGTCACCACGTCACAACGGCGGGGGCCAGAGGACCGAGGGGCACGCGAACCCGGGCACACAGAGCTCAGAGTCTTCGCCGCACGCAGGGTGTCAGGGCGAGCCCAGCACACCGCTTCGCGTCGTTCTCCGGGCTCAGGCTGAGCTGACCCATTTCATGCTTGATACTCCTTCCCGGCGAAATCGGGCCATTCTAACCCATCTTGCCAGAGTCTAGTGCGCCTCAGATGTAAAAGGCGCTCCATCTCCTTCCTCCAGAGAGGACTTTTGCTTGTTTTTGCGCCTCTGTGAAACTGCTCGTAAGCTGCTCCGCCATCTGAAGCGCACCCCGGGAATGCACGTGGTGGGGCCCCCTCAGCGAGCACACGAAGCTCCTTCAAGGGCGTGAAACCCGTGGAAAACACCTTCCTTTCCTAAGGATGTTCTTTGACATGTCACCTCTCCAGGGAAAGCTTTCTAATTCCTACTGCTCCTTCCCGTAACCCCAAATAGATTTAAAGTTCCCATTGTAGACTTCAATAATTCTCTGAAATTTTCCTTGCCTGAGTTATCCTTCTGTAAAATTTTTGAAGTTATCGTCATAATAACTATTCTTCCTCATAAATTACGAAACTCCTAGCATCTGCCACAGTGCTTGGAACATAGAAGGAAGTCAAGAAAATAATTATCGACTAAATCATATGGCGGGTTTGCAAAAACCTATTCAGTCTCACTCTTCCCTATGTATGGTCTGGGCCAGGTGAGAAAGAAGATGAAACGATCAGCAGACAGGAGGCCAGGGTATCACACCGAGGAGCTGATAAAGCTCATAAAATAGAACGCAGTGCGTGCAGATAAATGGATGTTTGAATACTGGAGAGAGGGTCTCAGACAGCCTTAGCCAGGGAAGGCTCAGAGCCCTGGGCAGGCACTGTCCACTCACCGCCCTAGACCTCAACCCCGGTGACCTCTCTGTCCACCCCACCGCCAGCTTTCCTGTAGAACCCTGAACTGAGCTCTCCAACAACTGGATTGGATCACACTTCCAATGGAAGGAGAAAGGAGTGAGGGAAGTATTTACGGTTGCCACGGTAACATTTCTCTATCAATAAATACAAATTTATGTCAAAATTTTCAACACCTGCAGTGTTTATAGGTGTGTGTGTGTGTGTGTGTGTGTGTGTTTGCACCATAACTTGCGCAATGCCAAAGATTCCTGTTTTCTTATACTTTTACCAAACTGAATTTCTGGATTCTGGATTTGGTTGTCTCGTGTGTGTGCGTGTGTGTGTGTTTAATTTTTGCTACTCTAATAAAAGGAACAGTTTTAATATTTTAACCTGTTTATGTTTTAGGGATTTGAATAGCTTTTATCAGTCAGTTATGACTAGTCTGTTTATATTTGTTCTTTTCACCTAATTGTTTTATATCTATTTCACCTGTGAACTTGTAAAAGCCTATTCTTTGTAATAGAAGCAAAGCCATTCTCATCCATGATGAAGTCATCTTTCCTCGCTTGCTGTGTCTTCCTGACATCCTTATGGAGCTCTTGAAACATACTGACTTTTTGATTCTGTATGTGGCTATTACTCGTCAACAATTTTCTTTAAGATTTCATCTGTGTTTGGCCTTGTGTACAGTTATGCCTATTCTCTTTTGATATTTCGGGGTTTCATTTGTAGCATTCAATACTGAATCCCTCTGGAATCTCTTTTTATTTAGGGGATAGATTTGAAATTGGGATTGTAATTTCTTAAATGACTGGCATTCCAAGGCATGTCTGTCTCACTGTTAATTGCCATCGTAGCATACACTACGTCCTTCCCTCTTCTCAAGTCTTGACTATGCCATCTGACCTAGTCCTTAATTTTTAAAAAATCTCATATAGCTCCACATGGTTTTAATTGCCATAAGTTACTCTTATTTTTCAAAAAATGTTATGGCCCTGTTTTCTATTTTTTCAACTGTTAATTTTCATTTTTGGCATAATCCAAAATATATCACTTTACTTTCGCTGCTATTACTGTTATCAGGAATTGAACCCAGAGCTTTCACATTGAGTTACATCTCCAACCTATTTTTAAAAATTATTTTTGTAATTTTGACACAAGGTCTTGTTAATTTGTTAAAATGTCGACTCTGCTAGCACTTGTGATCCTCCTGATTCAGCTTCCCTACATGCCAGGATTATAGGTGTGCACCACCGTGCCTGGGGTTTTAATGGATTTAAATTAAATTTGTACCATAGTTTAGAGAAAAATAATATTTTTCATGATTTCAATTTTCTTGTCAAGGTATGTCTTCATTTACATGAGCATTTTAAAATTTTTCATCAGTGCAATTTTCTGATTTTCTTTAAAAAGGTCGTACATATTAATTTTATTTTTAGAAATGTCGTAGTTTTCCATCGGTTAAAAGGTATACTTTATCTCATTTTCAAAGTGTGTATCATTTATATGCAGTAATGCCATAATTTTCATGGAGTAAATTTATACCTTATTAAAATCTCTAATTGAGTCCAAAGTTCTTCTCTTCTTCTTTAGTGCTCCTGCTGGAAGTCTGGGTATTGTTGGTGTCCTCTTGTTCTGTCACTCGCCCAGCTGACAGAGGCTGCAAAGAGAGCTGGAGGACGGAAGAACTGTGCTCATTTCACTGTCCTCCCAGGGCCTGGTGGCCACTGTCTCTGGGGACACCAGTGTTGCAGGACGTCCTTCTCAGGGACCCTGGTTCCCTTTAGATCTCTTTGCTCCGCAGCTCTCCCATTCTCATACAATCCAGCTTTACCATTGGCTGTCAAATCAGTCAGAAATGTGGATTAGCAGAGCGGGAAGTTGCCTGGCTACAACTTCTCTCCTCGTTCCCACTCCTTCCTTCCTCGGGCTTTGTCCTGCTTGACTGGGGTTCTTGCCAGGTCATCAAAACTGTTTACATCAAACTTAGCAACACACGACACTGACTGGGGGATTAAAGAGGAATTGGGTGATGGGGCTGAAATCAAATTGATCCCGGCAGATCCTTTACACTCATCCTCTAGTTATTCTCTCGAGTCTATGGTACATTGTGGCTGTTCCCTTATTTCACCCTCTATTTTTATTTTTTCTTTATTTTGGCTAGTTTCACAAAGGCCTTTAAGTGAAAAGCATACACTCATTGTCTTCCTTCGAAAGCCACACACGGTTATTTTTATGATCACTGAATAAATATCAGCTATTGATGATACATTTCCTATAATAGAGTGCATTTCTAGACCTTTATCAGTCAAAGTGTAGAACCTAAGCAGTTTGAAACTTGTAAATGCACTAGTAAGGCTTTTTAGGAAGTGCTATTTTTGTATATTCCTCTGTTTTTTTAATTAAACACTTTTATTTTGGTATTTGATAACAGTACTGCCATTAAGATATGGCAGTTTCAGCTTCATAATAATATGGACAATGTCTCTGTTTCCTGGTATAGCTCTGGAGGCATAGTCTTTGCTTGAAGAATGTGTTTATATAAGTAAATATGTATGCATAAAATTTTTGAAGGCAAAGACTTATGTAATTTTTCAAACACGTAAGTTATTTGTGAATGAAATTATGTATTATAAATTTGGAGGACTTGCTTTTTAGTTTGAATACTGGCAAAGTCTGATTCTCTTCAAGTGTTGTCTTAGTTACTTTTCTCATTGCTGAGAAACCCACAAGTCAAGGGAGGAAAGGTCAACTTAGCTTATGGTTTGCAGAGGTTTCAGTCCATGATCAGCTGGCTGCAAGGCAGAGCGGCATGGCAGGCAGGCCATCAGAGAAGAGGAACAGTTCATGTCGGGGAGAAGGTAGCAAAACAAGTAGGGGACAACCACAGATCTTTCTGTCCCTTATCCAGGCTACTCAGGGTGGACAGCACTCACACCCTTACTCCTAGGGCCCTTGATCCTAGCCCTGCACCATGAATCAATCCCAGCATCACACCAGTCACCTCTGAAGAAGCCTCACCTATGACCGCGTGAGGCTTTGGGGTGAGACATCTAGACACAAGCTGTAACAAGTGTGTATTCCTTTTATAGATTATGCCTCTCCTATTTTACTGTAAGTGCTTCTAAGCAAGTATTTACTATAATACTCTGTTATTATCCAAAAAGGCCGGCTGAAACACTGTCGTCTCATTCCACACTGAACTCAGTCTTAGTCAGGCGAATGCAAGAGCAGGGGTTGTGTCCTGGACGCCAGGATGACTCTTGGCTGCATGGTGAATAGCTGTGTGTCCTTAGCCAAATTCACGCACTACCTTTGCATCTCTTTGCCATCTCTCAAAATATCTCTTAAAATTATTCAGATATTAAGATCTCATTTATGCTGAGGTCTACTTTGAGTTGACAAGTCACCTCGAGTATTTTCTAAATTGTCTTAACATTCTGATTATCAGTACCAGATAATTTCCAAAGTACTTGCATGGACAGGCTGTCTAGTAAAACCATGGGTTTTGTAAATTCATCTTTCAGCAAACAGAGGAACAGTTCTTGAAACATAGTAGGTATTAAATAAAAGTTGTAGTCATTAAGTTATTATGGAGGCAACAGAAAGAATAATAAATAAGAAAACACTAGGAATTAATCTTCTAAGCAGAAAAAACTTTTGTCACATGAATATGTTAAAAATGGTGATTTTTATTGGCCGCGTACCCCAATACCATATTATACCTTTTATACCTATTCCTCAATTCTCATGACAAACCAGAGATAACCACATAAGCTGTCCTAGAATTCAGAAAGGAATATTTTAGTTTCCTTTCATGGAATAGAGGACTTTTATGTAGTAATGTCTGCAAGATCCTTAATTGGTAAAGATGTTTGATAATGAAAGAATCAATAAATGTCTTAAGAAGCTAACTACCAAATATAGACAATGAACTGTTTCTTAATTATTTGGAAAAATTAAGTGAAATTCAGAGTCAAGGTTAATTTCTGTGTTGTGTTATTTTTCTTCAATGAAACTCCCCCATTTACTCTTTGGGAGACATTTTATTTTAAAGGTAGTCTATAAGAGCCTTTATTTTTACTAAGTCAATTATTTTAAAGCTAAGTAAATGAGTCGTAGATTTTCAGCCTTTGATGCATGAAAGACACTTGAATCAGAAGAAATGCTTGTTTGAAATTCATTCATTCACTACTAAGTAAACTGTCAGGCAGTCACCCTAAGTGGGCTGTCAGGTTATTTCATTTATTTTGCTTATTCAAACTCAGATTAACTTTGCAGTGTCCCAGTTTATCTGTTACAAATCTGAACAGTTGAGCAGGACCGAGGCGAAGCTGGGTTCCATTAGGCCCTAACATATCATTGGCTGTCAGGTGAGTCTTGTTCTGCTGTCCATCCTCATTTAACGATCCCACAAGATCTCTTAATGAAGTTAAGCCCCAAGTTCACTCCAATAATTCTGTGGCAAGAGTTTGTGCATTGTAACAATTCATCACTTGTCAGGAAGGCACTTTTGGTTTATACATTTAATAAGGGCATCCTCTAGCTTGGTTAATTAGAAGTGAACAGTTTGCATATTTACTAAATGTGGAGTGTCATTGCCACCACGGCCTATTGCCTACATGAATTATTTCTCTATCTGCAATAAACAGCTGGGTAATTATTACTGCCATAATCAGATAAATTCCCCCTGTAAGGCTTTTCTTACATGGCGATTCTTTGAACTCATCCAAAGCTGAGCAAAATTTATGAACTCCAGCAGCTAGAACACTTTTTCATACTATGGTGTCCCTGTTCCCTATTTCAAGGACATGAGTGGGGCACCACAGATATTGTATTAATAAAGAAATAAGTATGACTGCCTAAAGAGAACATTTCCATACACCTTGTTTTAAAAATACAGTATCATGACCTCAGCTAAGTACATCATAGCATTGTGGCTTCATCTATTTGTATGCGGGTGACAGGCTCTTTGACAGAAAAGCTAACCAGAGCAGCCAGGAAAATCGCATTTTAGTTTCCTTGAAGCAAGTTAGTCTGTAGTGTTAACCATGCATGCAATTTTTTGGTCCATTCATTTGTATATAGGAGGATATAATAACTATAGTAATCAACTTGGTAAAGTTCAGATACTTTGTCAGTATCTAACTTAAAATACAGCACACATTTCTCGCTTTAAAAAGAACCTGCTCATTTATTCATAATTAGTCATTAATAACAAAATCCATACAATCAGTTTAAAATATAGAATGATATCAATCACATGATCAGCTTTTTTTCACATATCCTATTTTTTTTTTAACAAGAATGTCTTATCTTTAACAATTTGCTCTTTCAAAAATTTTGGAAACAAAGGCATATAAAAAAAGAAAGAAAACTTTCAGTCCCAAGAAGAAATAAAAACAAGGAAAAGTTTTATTGCATTGGGCATTTAAATTGAACTTTTTTCAAGCTGAATTTTAAACAATTTTTTTTTAAGAACAGAAATATTTATTGAGAGAAAGCAAGCTTCTGTCTGAAAGAGAGACAAGAAGGGGTCTCGAGTGGGTTGCCAAAGACTCTGTCTTTTCTAGTGACTTTTATAGAATAAAACCACGATGGGGAAAACTGGGAGCTTGCAAGGCAGAAGGCAAAACAAATGCAACCACACCCTAAGTATAAGCATTAGGGATTAGGTATGGATCATCTTGAGAAGCTAAAAATTACCATCCCAATCCCCCACAGAAAGTCACTGCTCCATAAGAATGCTCACTTGCTACATGACTCGCTTCCCCACTTGTCCCTGATTTGGTCAATTTTACCTAAACAATTAATCTTATTGGTTGACCACAGTTCTGTCCCACCTCAAATTTTAGACAATTTAAAAAAGGTTATACAAGAAGAGTAAAAAACATAAGGACCACAAGGAAGGAACGCACAGGTACAATAACTCTAATAGTGTGATTGGTCAGGGAAAATGGTTAGTTAAATGTATCCCATTCACAAAATAAAGAAACATTACTACATATGCCAAAAAAACCTGCTTTTTCTCATGTTGATTCTGAAAGAAATTTCAAATATGAATCTTAAGAGAAGATAAGAAATATAATGAACAATGTCTTCACTGTGTGTGTTTTTAATAAAAAAATATAGTCTGAACTTCAAGTCTGTCTTCACCATAGAGATCTTTGGGATCCTCATCTGATGTTTTGACAGGAGATATATAAAACAAACTCCTTTTTACTTTTAAATGTGATGAGGATATAGAATATCATTTTCCATATTGTTTACTGAGAGTAGATTTAATTGAGATGCAGGAGCTTGATATATTAATAATATGTGAACCTTTTCAGTCTTACTTGAAAAATGTTCAAGTTATTGTGAAGTGGTATTGAAAAAACGGAGCTATTACTAAAAGGTTTTTATAGTACTATTTAGTGGGATATTTGTCATCATCTTATTTGACCCCTTCGAAGATTAATGAGACCACTGACCACTTTTTCTCTTAATTTCTCTGGTGACTTGAGTTCTCTGACATATACTTTTCTGTTTTTCTTTCTACTTTTCCCAGTTTTCTCCATTTTCTTTTGCCTGATCTGAAGTACTAGTGCTGCCACTTTGACCGCTTGTCTTTTTATTTTATAAGCTTTGTACAGTCTCTTTCACTTCTGTAACTTCTGCTACCATCTGTCTGATTCATAAATCCAAATATTCTCCCACCTAGAGCCTCTCTTGATCTTTAATTCAAGTACCTGCCAATATTTCCACTTGGATATCTTTCAGGCACTCAGATAAGCAGGTTTACATATAAAATGCTTATTTTCCCAATCCTCTTCCTCTTCATGCAGTAAACAGGACTATTCTTCACTTAGGGGCTCAAGCCAGAAACACGGGGGTCATTCTAAAGCTTCTTTCTTCCATTCTATTGGTGATGAAGCCCTACCAGTTCTTTCCCTAGATCTCTATTCTCACTCCTCATCAATCTGTCCAACCTATTGCTATCTTAATGATCTTTCTGAAGTACAAATCTGATATCGGAATGTGTTACAGTTCCTTTCTTCTCAGGGCTCCATTGTGAAAAGATGACTTAGAGATCCTAGACACACATAGAATACAAACACTAACGTATTCTATTGTATATTCTTAGCATAAGAATTAAGCAAACTCAAAATAAACACTTGAATCATACTTAGATAACTATAAACTTGCAAATATTAATCTTTGGGAAAAATACTGGTATGTATCTTAGTTGTATTGTAATGTTGATGTAGAATGAGAATTCCTAGAATATGTTTACCTAGAGAAACAGACATTTTGTGACAAAGAAGAAATTACACAGTGATGACCTAGCAGTGAATTCAGAAATCAGCCCTTAACATGTTTTACAAACATGACTTTTGTATTACACCTTTGTAATATTTTTCAGCTTTTTGTCTTTTTCACCAATCTGTCTGTTTCCTCTTTTGGGAAACAATTGGAAAAGAAAGTCACTCCAGTCTATTTCTCTCTGTGTATCTTATTTTGTTACATCTTCTGATCTAACAATACAAGGGACAGATTCTGTTTGGCATTCATATGGACAGGATTTCTAAGATCAGCAATAAAACAATTGGTCAATAAACAGTTTCCCAAGGCTCCTTAGACATTTTCTGAAATTGCATGTAGCATTCTGCTTTAAAATATGTTGAATTATCCTGCAGTATGTTGTTATTGCTCTATGACAGTGTCAAGATCAGCTCAGAGATGGCCCTGCTCCGTGTCCAGTGGTTGCATACAAAAGCAGCAGCAATTACTTTTGCTTTAAAATGAGGTTAACACATTTTAAATAAGAGACAATGTGTGATGTTTGAATAAATGCAAAATAAATAAGATCATGCAAATCTTCTCATATGAAATGGGAACTTTACCTACCTGGGCACTGGACTCTACCAAAAACACAAATTCAGTAGGGCGATTTTTCTCTTTCATAGCTTATCACGGTGAAGATTCGCAATGGAGAGAGAATATGGTGGGCATTGAGCTACTGCTCTGCAGGAAGGCACCCTGTGGGCCCCCATGGCCTCCATCTGTAAAGTCATCTCATTTCACAAAGAACAGGGACCTTGTTAACAATAGTGGCCCTTATTCCCTGCCATCAAGGTTGTAAGGATAAGTAGATGTCCGTGAAGTACTTGGAGCCCTGAAAATAATGTCTTGTATAAACAAATCTATTTTACTATACCTATTGTTGTATTTAGCTCAATGCTACTCTCAATTGTTTGACATATATTACATAAAAGTTTACTTCTGCTTATAGAAATAATCCAGAATATTGAAAAGAAAATAATTTTACACTGAAATATGAGCATATTTTTATAAAGAATACTATACAAATTTTTTTTAAACTAAATTGGTACAAAAGAGCCAGAAGAAAAAAAAATTTGTGAATGATCTTTGGAATCTTACTGCTTTTGAAAGTCATGCAAAACAGGCAATTACAATGCTATGGCAGCTGTGTTACTGGAGGGCTAGCATGGCAGCCCTGGCTCCTGGGATCCCAGCTGACCGGGCGAGGCCACCCTACCCCGTGTGCTTACCCGGAAGATGAGCAGTGGCGCAGGGCAGGGAGAGAGCGTACTCAGCACGGCTGTATCAGGAGGATTGTAATTGGAGGTGCAAGATTTGTCTTCAGGGGCTTACAGGGACCTGGAGATTCTGCAGGAAAGAACAAAGACAGCACGGGCTGGGGTTGGCATGGCTAGGGGGTTCACGTGGCTGGCTGGGTCGGTGATCCTGGTCTGGTCATGGTACGATGGGTCATAGCTCAGGGCCGCTTCTGCCAGGTGACTCTAGAGAAGTCCATGGCTTGAAGGGATGCTCTTGTTCTCCCGGGATAGCTGCTGCTGCTCAGGGGCCGCTGCGATTTCATTGTGTGGCACTTACTCCCGCTTTAGGAGGCGAGCTGTCCTAGGGACTCTGCTTTTCATGACTCTGAAGTGACTCAAGGCCTCGGACAATCACTGGAGACCCCTCGGTGCTGCTCTGGGTTGTCTGGAACAGGATGTTGTAAGAGCTGGTGACTGAACGTCTCTGCGAATCCTGAACATACCTTACTTTCTCTTCGTGTCCTCTGTCTTGAAGGGGAATGGAACAGTTTAGGTAAATGTAGGCAGATAACCTTGTATTCCCAGCTTTTTGGTGGACACTCTTATGTAATTCACATGTCTTCATGCAGAACTGAGCGTGAAGTGTTTAGAGACAAATAAAAAAAGAGGCCGATGCCAGGCTGGCTGCTGCTTCCAATTGCCTGTTGGACGTGCAGACCTAGCCCTTAAGTCCCTGTTACAATAGTATATTTCCTTCCCTTTCTACAACCAGAGAGAAGTGTGGCATTGTAATTTTACAATATTGGCTACTCAGATCCATTTTGCTTTTTGTATTCTCACAATAATTAATCATGGAGTATAGGTTCGCACAGCCAGAATCCTGCCTTCCATAGTCCTATGCATTTCTGCCCTCTGTTAACGGTCAGCTTCTACCAAAAAGAGCACAGGTACCTCGGGAACGTTCTGGCTGCCTTTCAGTACCACTCCTCTCTGTTTTTACTCTCTCTGTTTGGTGATCGCCTTCTTGATTTTTATTCCCAACCCCAAAGCCAGTGTCACCAGAAAGCCTTCCTGATCTCTCCTGTCAGAATTGAGCTACATAAATTTAGGCAATAAGTTAACTGAAATACTTTTATGTCACAATCCATCACAACAAAGAGTAATACTGTCGGTCTGTTTTTCTTTTGAGGCTTTTATTGCACATACTGACTTGACATCAAAACCCAGAGAGGACACTAGAGAGTGGTTTAAATCAATCACCTTAAAGTGTTTTTGTTTGTTTGTTTGTTTTTAAAGATGAAGTAGATGATGGCATTTTGCTTTGCATTTCCGAAATGTATCTAGTATTGTCCCCTTTGAAATTTTAGGCATTTGTGCTTCTAAAGCAATCTCTATGGTTCTTTATTTTTCTGTCCAAATTATGACTTCCATGAAATGACTGTACTGAGCACACCCTGTCCCCTCGGCGTGCTTCAGTTGCTGGGCATCGTCCCCGCGAGGATTGCTGGCTCACATATGACTGCATTTCTGCATGGTGGTACACAGTGAATAGAACCATCTCAGCCCTCCCCAGCTCTGCTGGTTTGCACTTCTGTCAACAGACAGGGGCTTCCTGAGCACTAGGGCCCTGCTCCCGGGCCTCCAGGTGGAGCTGGTCTGTGGTGGAGCCTGCCAAGGTGTGTTTTCCACATTTCCCTGGTGATGCTGCTCGTGGAGAACCACAGCCCCACACAAAGAGCCGGGTTCGACCCTGCTGTCCAGTAGAGACTTTCCTCAGAGTGGGCCTCCCCTCTCATCATTAAGCCATCAGGTGTGAGGAAATGTGTCCGCTGGCTGAGAAATAGTTAAAAAGGATGCAGCAGTGAGTTCTCACCCAGTGCCAGCACTAGCGATGCCCCGTGACGGGTATCAGGACAGGCGATTTGGGAGGGGCACGAGAATGAGTGGACATCACTTCTGACCTCCGGGAGCCATCTCAGGCAGTTCCGACCCCTGTAACAGAACACCAGGGGCCTGGTGCCTTAAACCACATGGATTTGCGCCTCACTCTTCAGGAGACCAGGAGCTCCAAAATCAAGGGGCCCACAAACCAACGACCGGGGAGGGCCTCGCCCCTGTGAGCAGATGACTGTCTTTCATTGTGCCTTTGTAGGTTGGAGAAAGGGAGCATGCATTTTGGATTTCTTCGTATAGTGATCGGCATGAATCCCAAGCAGGGGGCTCCACGTCTAGACTGAGTTCCTCATTAAGGTGCCAGCTCCAAATGCATTGCATTTGAATTGGGATTTCAACCTATGAAGTTTGAAGGACACAAGCATTTAGTCCCTAGCAAGACCTTAGGCGTCAGTAGGAAAGTTCAGAAAGCATATATGTATGTAGATTCATGCCTAATATATTTTATAACTAAGAGCTGGAAAAATGTGCACTACAGGAAAAAAAAAAAGACATGAATTATTGCGTGATCGGAAGTCATGCCGACTTTTATCTGAGCCCAAGAATGAGTGCTGTGCTGTACTTGTCTTTGCCATCATTTCTCTCTAGTTCTATCGTCATTCACATCCATAAGCCTAAATACTTACAGGCAGACAGTAGAATCGGTTCTTTAAGATAGTCTGTCTCCAACTGAATGGTCTTACTGTCCAGACTCTTTATAAAATCCATTTATTTATTCACTCAGATAGACATGAACTACGTTGACACACCGTTTACTCCGGTAGAGTTTTAGTATATGCAGCTAGTAGAGGAGATACACACACTAAATAAAAAATACCTGGTCATAGATATGTAATTATAAATTTTGTTAAGAGGAACAATGAAATCGTGGTGTCAATAAGTGAGAAGAACTGCAGGAAGAGAATTTAGATTTCCATAAAGGAAGTTCAAGGGAGAAAGTGCCATTTAAGACTTAGAAAGAGCTGCATGCTGGCCAGGGGAGTCCAGCCATCGCGTATGGAGCCGAGGGGCCCGAGAGAGCAGTACAAAGAGAGATGGAGAGAAGAGAGAGGCTGGTCCTCTGTGTCCCTGTGGGTTTTTATTATCTACTACTCAGAGAAGTTACACTTTTGATTTTGCACCCGAGTTCTGTGGACTTCTTTGTGCATGTATATTTTTATTGTATTGGGCCTTTCTTTGTATGTAACTTCTCTTTGTATTTATTAAATCATTTATACAGCATAAACTTCTTTATAGATATATTTTTCATTATTACAATTACTAAGAAAACAACTGTATTTATCTCTGGAGTAATATAAATTTCATCCATATATAAATAATTTTGAGTATCAGTAGCAGTTCATTTGTTGTTCTAAATTATTTTAAAGCCTTAGAAGAGTCATACAAGTACTCATATTTTATATAATATTGAAAGTAAAGATTAAAATTAATAACTCAGTTTTTAAGGTAACATAGAACTATTTTTTTTTCCTGGTAAAACTTCTCATTTGTTCATACGTAACTGCCTTGAAATTTATACCTTAAGGACAAAGAAAGGTCACCAACCCCTCTAGCTCCTGGTTCTCTGTCAAAAATGGACACAGTTAATGAGGTTTGTTTGGTACAGAACAAATTCTCAGACACAGATAGAGATCCTTTCAATGGAAACAAATTTGTTTGGCTTTACCAGGTTACTTAGCGATTAATAATAGCCTTGAGATGCAGGTCGGAGAGGTCGTTGTACCAGCTCGCCAGCACAATCTAAATGTGCAGCTAGCCTGGCTCTGTGGATACAGAAGCCCCCAAAATACTATGCATAAAGTAAAACAGGCTATTTTCTGACTCCTTTTTTCATATTAAGCAATTTTCAAGAGAAGCAAAATGGGGGCCATGCCACTCCAAGTAATTCATTTATTTTGCAATTTAATCTTATGTTGAAAAAAATTGCTCTGTTGCAGTAGCATTGCCTGGTGATTTTTACATGTCAACGTGTCTCATAAGTAACCTTGTATAAAGTGTTGTATTCGGAGTTTTTCACAGAAGAATACAAGAAAAATATTTCTGGATATCCAAGTAGAAAGGGGGATCTTCTTGATTTTTGATGTATTTCCCCCTAGTGTCCCCTGATTTATCTGAGGAAAATGCTCAGGTGATTTGTTTACAATTTTACTTTAGAACTGGACACTAAGGTCGATACCTATTTTTAAAAAGGAGTAAGTTATAATTTCAAAGTATCATTTTGAAAAAGTATTAAATTTGCCCTATGGAAGTGAAAGATTTGTTATTTTCTAATTTGGTAATATCATGTTTGGATTTGCAAGTGTTTTCAGTGTAAAAGACTGTTTTTATTGGAATTCCTTAGTTATATACACACACAAATGATGACAATTTTCATTATTTTAAATGAAGTTTGTTGTACATTGAAAAAAACTTGAATTTATACACATTGTCTTTTATTCTAATTATCTAAATAACTGAGCAAAATGTCAATCTTTTCAATGCAGGATAATATATGTTATCTTACTGATATTGTTTGAACTGGTAACTGAAGTACACTTGGAATAAATTGAGCACATGTCTAAAACTCACCACATTTTTTTGCTTAGCCCATTGTTTTACAGACTCAATAGTTAGAAATTTGTAAGTACAAAACCAGACCTTACCGGAAATCAGTAACTCAGATCCTTTCTTAGGGTATTTGTTTATCCAAAATAGCTACACCTTCAACCAAAGGAACTGACAGGGTAGAAAACCCAGTACTTAGCATTCAGTGTGAACACTTCCCTGGCTGTTAGATAAATTGTAACATATAGGCATTCGGTTTTTAAAACTTAACACTGACAAAACATTTAAATGCTTGCTAAGGTTTGCCAGGCTTCACACAGAGGAGGCGGTCAGGCAGGTGACACTGCCGATTTTGATGGATGTGGACGCTGGGCTCCTCAGAGAAAACTTTGTTGAAAAGAACAAAAACATTAACAGAGATGATCATGAATGACTGCACATAATTTCTGTGCAGGGAGGTACTGCAGGAGTTCGCAGAGATTCAAGAAAGCGAAGAGAAGAAGGCGAAGCAGGAAAGGGAAGAGAAGCAAAGAGAACAGGAAGCCCGGAAGATGCATTACCTCCTCAGCACAAAGCAGGTTGGTCCACCTGTCCCCGACAGCTCCTGCCAGCCACGCGGGCCCTCGCCTGACAGAGACAAAGTAGCCGGCTGAACGGGGCCTGACCTGTTGAAAAGATAGCACAAAGACACCAGCTCAAGTTCAATTTCGAGCGTCGGTGTGGTGCTCGCGGTACCGCGGGCCCTCTGTGACAGCGTCTCGTGCGGGCAGCCACTGCCACGCTGGGGAGAGGTCCCAGTGCCAGCAGTGTGACCTGCCACGGCGCCGGCACAACGCCAGGGCATCGCGGGCTCCCCACTTGGTCCCATGGACTTATTGTTTCGAATTGATCAGGCGCTAGCATGGTGGTAAAGGGAGGCGGCTCTCAGGTTTTTCTCTTCTAACGGAACGAGTGTTAAGATAAAAACAGCCTTCCGCCCTTTCCTAAGTTTTGATGGAAGTTTTCAGGTAAAGCCATTCATAAATTTCTCAGCAATGGCATCTTTGCATAGAAAGCTAAACATAGAATTTGAGAGACTCAGAAATTTACTGTCACGTGACATACTAAAACATCAGGACCTCAGATTTTGCCATGGTTGCTCGGGAAAGATACCTACTTCATAGAACGCTGGGCTCAAAGACAAAATGTGGCTTAAAAACCATGAACTGGGAAACTGGGAATTTCTGAGTTCTTATGTTTTCTCATAAACCTGCAAGTCCAAGTCATAGTTCTAGGCAGTCACATATTGAAGGCTTCAAGTGTGGGTCAAGTTAGTCACAGTGGTGGCAGGTGAACCCCAAGATAGAACGCCATTCTTCCAGGCATCCAAATGCAAAGCCTGTTACCCATGGGGCTGGCCAGGCGTGTTCGGGACAGAGATGTTCTCCCCTACCCTTGCTTGGGAGCCTAAATGCTGGTAACGATGCCAATCTTTGTATTTACTTGGATCTGTCTAGCTGAGTTACCATCTTCTAACAGCTCTCCAGACAAGCTCTGAGCTATTTGTGACTGGTTTACAAACACAAAGCTAGTAGTAACAGGTACCCAGTCCAAGGTAGTTTTACTTGAAATAGGCAATAAAGGTAATATTTTAAAATTTTATTGTAACATCTGCAACAGTGTCGAAATTTTAGTTGTGTAATTGTGGCCTCTATTTTTTATGTAGAATGCAAAACCGAGAATTCCTTCTAGCAAAATAGTTTTTCTTTTTTTTCAACATTACTCCTGGCAATTTCAGTTTTGATTAAAGTAATCTAAACTAGAGGACTATTAACATTTTTAATATTTTAAACCCGGTAATAATTTATTCCTTAAGAAATAGTTATTAGTTTTGATTACTCCAAACCCTCTTTAGACTTTGAATCTTGTTTAATTGGAATTCTACTTGTGCTGTTTACACTTATGATGAGTAGTGTGCTAGAGAAAGTAATAAAGAAAGAAAAAATGCTGAAATCAGATTTAATGAAATACTTTGTCCTATTTAATCCAAGGCTGGTGAGAGATTGAGTGTGTAGGGAATGAGTTAGAAAGTATTTAAAGGGGCAGGCAGGTAGCTCAGTGGTAGCATGATTGACTAGTATGTGTGTGGTGCTGAATTTGATGGCTAGCACTACAAATAATTTTTTTAAAGCATCCACAAGGGCTGAATCGTTTAACTAATAAAAATAAAATACTACCAGATATCCATGGAGTGCTTTCCATGTACCAGAGTCTATGATTAAAATTTCAGGTGCATTTCCTTAACAATTTTGATTTCATATCACTTTTAAAATTAAACACATGGTTTAACAATAAAGAAAGAGTCATGTACTTCAATGAATTTTCAAATAATATTGCCATTGCGTGTTTAGGGATGCTTGTGTTAGCAAATGCAAGATGCGGTCCATCGCGTTTCCCTCCTTCCGTGTCCCAGGCCGGGTGGTGGTAACGTCAGGGTCAGCCTGGCACATCGGAGCGGGTGCGGGCATCAGGGTCAAACAGAGCTGCCCCGGTGCCCCAGCTGCACCCCGAGAGTCAGGCGTTCGGATGCTTTGAGTTTTCTGAGGCTGTGCTTCTCTCTACACACGCGAACCTTAAATATGTCTTGAAATAACAGTGTAACAAAATAGCATCGGGCCCTCAGAAGGCATTTGGTAAAAAAAAAAACAAAAAAACAACAACAACAAAAAGCACTCCTGCACTTAGCGTTGAACCTATCATGGATAAGCTAAAGTTCTGTGCTCCACTTTTCTTCCGTTAGTCCAACTGCAAGCACTCAGCTTCTCACTTCCGTTTGTTCCTAGTGAAAACTTGTTTGGAGACCTAGCAGTGGGGACTCCACGTTAGGGCGCAGCCCCTCAACGGCCCCGTCCATTGACCACGCGGCTGCCCAGACCTCAGGACAGGGCGGTTGGAATCACGTGCCCAGTCCGTCGTCCTCTGAGCAGTGTTCCAAACGTATCCGAGATTCCGCCCGGCCCTGGCAAGGCGTTACAGTGGGCTTCGTGTCTGCCCCTTCGGTAACTGCAGAGCTGAAAGCACGACCCTGTGAACCTATGGAGATGCAAAGCATTCATTTTCATTTTTGTCGGTGACAAAGTAGTAGTATCATCTGTTTCTTTTGTTCAGGGGGTTGCTTGTACTGGCTGGATAATCAATAATCCTGGAAAGTTTATGTTTTATGGCTCGTATCTCACAAGATTTGCTTTATTTAGCTTCAAATGAGTATTCTTCATCGTGATGCAAAATGCTTGAATTTTAAACCTATTGTAAGTCACAATGGTAAACCTTAACTCTCTGGACAAAAGTCTGCAACTGTAAAATTTTATAGATTGAATGTAAATCTTTATCAATCAATGACTCCAAATAACCTATTTTTGAGTACCTGTGGTCTGTTGGTGTGTGCTAAGACTTCAGGGTATGTAAATATGCTCAGCATGATTTTGTTGATGCAATTTATTATTTTGCTCTTTTCTAATACAATCTCTACATACTTTTCCTAAACTAAGGGAGATTTAGAGTGAAAGACACATACTTCAGTGAGTATTGTTATTTATGTTCTTGGCATGATTTGGCCATTGGGTAGGAATAAACTGTTGGTTTAAAAATATTCCTTAGCCAGTTGTTTAGATGAACTTCTTTGCTTATCTCAAGAGTTTTTATTTTCAAATCATGTATATTAAATGCACATTAAATACAAAATAAGTCAAATAAGTATTTTAAAAGACATATTTGCCTTTGCTTAAAATTTCTGCAGATATCTGAAAATTTAGAAAATAAATATTTAAGTATAGATAATTTTTATAAGAAGTATATCAGAATAGAAAAAGTCTGCTAACCTGATTAAAGGGAATTAATCTAGCATTTTTAGCAAAAAGACACTTTTTAATGGAATTGTCAGTAATTTTGGAATGCTATTATTAGCATAGTTTGTAAAATACTAATTTTTACACTAAATATTCATAGTTCTACTATACCTTAACTTGCATGAGTAAAACTAAAACATTAATTTAACCTACTAATGTCTTCAAAAGGTAAAAAGTTTTGTAAGCTAAGATTGTGTTCATGAATTCAGATATAGATAATGAATGAAACCATGTGTTAATCTACTGATAATTTCAGAATGACTATGCTGGTGTATTGATATACTCATGCACTGATCACAAAGTTTTAAAGTCAGTCATAAATCTACTTTTAGCATAAACGATATATATCTTAAAATAATTCTAAAAGGTATTGCTAATTTTTATAAGTATTAATTATCTCATCTTTATTGAAGCAAATATGTTTGTGCTAATAGGTATTACGCAAGTAAATAACCGATATTGCAATGAGTGAATTAATAGACCCCTTAGGGTTTTATTAATTAAAAAGTTCAAGTCATATTAAAGCACCTTTTGTATATGTTTATTTCAATCAGAAAGCTGAACATGGTAACTTATTTGCATAAATAATCAATCACCATTTACTAGTAGTAATAAGGTTAATTTGTTGCTACAGACATAATAGGATTACTCAATTATATTTCCCAGAAAATACTATTTGTTATGCACCCCATCACCTATAGAACAGGATTGAGTTTAGTGCCCTTATTAAATGAACACATCAAAAAAATCTTTGTCCCTGTAAAAGTTTTTTGAAAGGAAAGCTAATTTTAGCTGATTTGAATAAAGTAAAATGCAAGCATGGCCTCCATTTGTAAATTTAATTTATCTTCCTGCAAAGATTGATTATTTAATAAAGTTATTTATTTTGATTCAGTGACCAGTCAAGCTAAATCTACCACATATAGGACATATTTCCTTTGAAGAAAATCTCATTTGCAGATTTGTTTTATTCCAAATAAACTGACTTTCATTCCCTTGCCCTTGTTCTTGGGTAATAAATTACGTTGTCTGCTCCACCTGCTGGTAGATCCTTGCAAAGGCCTGTTGGATTCATTCAGAGTTCCTGGATTCAGTGTTCCCACCACGGCCAAGTTTCATCCTGACGGTGAGAGATACTGAGACAAACGTGAAACTCAAGATCCAATTATAAAAGCTAATATTTTGAGATAAATGTTATTATACAGAATTATTTGCAGTTACAGTTATGCAATTAGTAAAAATGTTACCCTATTTTTCATTTTAATATAGTAATGAAAAAGGATGAATAAATATACAGTATATAAATCACTCACTATAACAATATTTTATTTTGGTTATCTAATTTCATGATTTGTGCATATTCACATCAAAACTAATACAGAAAAGTTGTAACTTAATTAAAAATTTCGCACACTTATTATGGAAATAATTTTAATGTCATCCTTACATCATAGGTTTTGATGTTTTTCCTTTAGCATGTAGAGACAATTTTCATACAGATACAGAAATACCTACTTCCAGTTGCTTGAGATTTATTCAAAAGACCTCTGTGATTAATATAGTTGGAACATTTTTTGAAAAAATTCTTCGAAGAAGCAAAATGCTTTCTGTCACTTTTTTCAAATTCATATCAGATTTGACTTGTAGAAAGAACTGTATCTTAACTGAAAATTAAACTTGATATGTTCATAATAAATCAATAGTCTGTTAATACAGAAAGCATGTTTGTAAAGCAAATCTTACATGAAAAGATTAATTGAAGAATTATTTAATTCTTCCAAATCCTTTGTTGCTCTTGGTTCTGGCTTCCCAGTGTTGTAAGTGGAGCGATGCTGTGCTTTCAGCACTCAGTCTGTGACCGTCAGCTTTCACTGAGCTGACGGAGTCACGGAGCAGTGGCTGCCACGCCGTGCACACCCGTCCACGTAGGTGAGCAGGAGTGTGGCTGTGCGCCTGTGTCAGGGCTCTCTGCGGGGTCTATTTGGAACGGTACCTTCGGACTGGCCCTCATGAGGCGGCCGTCTGCCACAGCTATGGTAAGACACTCAAGAGGGCTGTGAAATATACCTGGTAGCACATTGCACAACCTCTTGGTTCTTATCTAAAATGCCACTTCCAGCCTGGGATTTAGCTCAGCGGTGTAAGTGCCTGCCTGGCAAGCGTGAGGTTGTGAGTTCAATCTCCAGTACCATAAAAAGCCACTTCTTTAACTTCAAAATATTATTTAGTTCCTCTTATTTTCTTGGTTTGGCCCCTGTGTCTCTGTCTCTGTGTCTCCATCTTATCTCTCTCTCTGTCTCTCTCTGTCTCTGTCTGTCTCTCTCTGTCCCTATCTGTCTGTCTCTGTCTGTCTTTTTCTCTCTCCCTTTCATGATACACATGCAAGGGGATGTGTATGCTTGGCGTTTTATGTCTGTCCATACTACCTTTCATCTCTACTGTGTTGAATGTTACATCGGTGCTCTTCATGCCACGGGTCGTTTGCATAGTTTTTTGCTCCAGCTATCAGGCTCTTTTCAGTGTATTTTCTTCTTTTTCCAAATCAGTCATTATTTTCAAAGACATATGGTTGTTACCTATCCTATTATCCACCTTTCAAGATATATATGACTTTCTTCATTTTCCTCCAACCTTTTTCAGTTAGTCATTCCAATTCCCTCATGTCAGTGCCTTCATTTCTGTTCCCTGGTATTTGAGAGCAATGGTAATCTCTGAAATGATTTGCATTTTGTTAAGTCTTTTGCCCTTTAACCTTGTGTACTTACTTTCATCAAATAATCTTTCTGCTTTAGTTGCCTGTCTCATTGCTGAGACAAAATCCCTGACACCCGAAGTCACAGCAGGAAAGGCTTATTTGATACAGTCTGTAGAGGTTTCAGTGCATCGTCAACTGGCTCCAAGACCGAGCGGCATGGCAGAAGGGAAACGGTGCATGGTGGGTAAGAGACAACAAAGTGGCAGCAAGCCACAAGCACCAAGTGGCAACCCTCTTTCTGTCCCTTGCACGCTGTCCCTTCCATCCTGCAGCACTCACAGCCAGGGTGGGGCGGCCTTAATCCTAGCATCACACGGTGAGCCAATCCCAGCATCGTGTCTTTAATCCTCACATGACACACCCTAGACCCAGCCACCTCTGGAGAGCCCCACCTGTGACTGCATGAGGCTTTGGGGAGGCATCTAGATATGAGGCCTAACAGTTTCTGAACTAGCATTTGAAATTTCCATTCTCTTTGTGGTTTATAAACTTCCAAAGATTCCCTGTTCTTGAGGTTAAAAAAAAAAATCATGCTTTTCAGCATCAGCTTTCTAAACTGTTCTTAATCTGCCTCATTTGCTCCTAAATAAGAGCTCCCTGGTACCTTCTTTTACATTCTGGAGAAACTCATTGTAAGGATTTCTTTATATACATGTGAAACAGGTGTGTTTTTTGTGACTTGTTATAATATGGAAATTCAAAAGCCTTTTCTAATCCTGACTCAAAAGAACAACATGTAGCCTACATACCACCAATACTTCGAAGTTTACTGTTACTTTCTCATGCATTCCTCACTCTTACTCAATTAAAATATTTTCAGGAAGGAAATAGGTCAGCTATTAAATTGTCCTTATTAGTACACCGTGGTAAAAATTGATGGATTGTGAATGGCTTATCATAGTGGAGGAAAGAAAAGTCATTCCAGAGACCTGTGATTGTATTGAGAGCATGAAGACCCAAATGGACATAAAATTAGTGAGGAGGTGACTGTAAGATGATAAAGGGAATAAAGTATGGGGTGTCTGTAGGAGGAGTTGGTATTTATGACATTCAAGGTCAAATTAGGAGGACAAACAGGAGAAATATGTCAATTTTGTCATTTGGCTTTGGCTTGGTATTTAACATCAATTGTGATCTGTATCTATATCTACATCTACAAGTTACCTGAGGGACCTGTGATCTTTGTTTCTTGCATCATACTCGACTACCAGTTCTCTTTACATGATCTCCCCCTAGTCATGGCAAGCCACTATACCAGCTGGACAGGACTGGCAGCAAATCAGATTTGAACATGTATGGCTTGGGAGGTAGCTTTGTTCATTTTACGTGAAGCATCTTATGTTTGCTTTTGCTAACTTCCCAGGAATCTGTATGAATGAGAAAAAAAAATTAACCATAAGAACTCGCACTGAGGGAAGGCCTCTCACTGGAATGACCTAGAACAAAATGGGATGTTAAAAATGATCATTCCAGCACCTTTTGTTAATAGATTAAAGCAATCATCTGGGCAATGAAGCAACATGCTGTGGCTATACAACTAGCTTAAATAAACACTATGATGGGGTCTGCTTGCTGCAGACCAGTCATGGTGAAAAGCTGACTTCGTGTGACCCACATCTGATGTATCTAAACCCTTCTTGGAGGAAACTTCAGCCTCAGCTTATGGCTAATCATCCTTCTTGAAAAGATATGCCCCGCTTCTTATCTTCAATTAATTTAACTTTCTTTCTTCCCTTTCTCCGAAATGCGTTAGTACTTATAGGAAACACTATTTCTAGTACCTGATCGTGAACATAGAGACAAATGAGGTCCTGTATACAAAAGGATGACAAAACCCAGAGCATAATTCAGGTATCTGTGGGACCTTTCCACGCATGACTCAGAGCAAATTATCACCTTTGTCTGCACAGTATTCTATATGTTAGCAATTTTCTTTCTGATAACCAAAATGTTGCTTAGTACTCTTTTTCACTCTGGGTATCTGGTAGGTTTCTTCTTTCAGGAAGATTATGTGGTGAATAAAGAGCTGACCTATAATGTCGAAGATGAAGAGGAAGGTCTTCACACTGGTCATTTGTGCTCAGTCCCAAGCGCACAGCTCACATCACAGAGTTGTCACGTCATTGTTCACCAGTGGCAGGCTCTTGGGAAAGGCCCCGGACTGAGCCGGCATGGAGAGTGAATTAGCTGTTACCTTTTACATTTTATTTCCTCCCTCTTTAACATTACAGATTTTATTATCTTATCTTCTATGAAAGGGACAGAATTATGCATTGTCAGTTCTCTCTGAAGAGACAGAATGAAGTGGTTAAAAAATTATTGTGGTGTCCCTAAATGAGTCCCTCTTTTGCTCTTCTCCATTTCTTGATCTTACATCTAAGAAACAGAAGCCAAACACTGATAAAGGTAAAAAAAAATCAAAATTAAGTGAGAGGGTACTGCAGCATATTTAAAAAATGTAGAAAAGTGCCTTAGCTATTGTTTCTCCCTGTCTATCTACATCAATCTTTATATAAACAGATATCTTTATATCTTCTCAGTGTGCAGTATTTTAAAAGTTATTTTAAAATACATAATTTAGCACATAACACCATAAAATGTTCTTTTAAAATAGATCATTTAGCAAAACCTACTGTAAACTTCATGTGGAGGTATAAGTGAAGTATTTACCATGTTGGAATCCAAATAAGGAAGAATATATACAAAGTTTTAAATACAAGATGAATAGTTTTTGAAATAAATTGCTTCCAACACATTTAAGATGGTTAAAGTCTGACTATACCCAGTTTTAAGTTAACCTCTCAAAATATAACAGAGCACTTTTTGCTAATTGCCTGGGGTAGCTCTATGATATTTTTCTGTACATTTTGGATTTATGCTTTTTTCTTTTTGCCTTTTTTAACAATAATTTTACCATACTTTCTGAAATGAGAAAAGGAACATTATTTATTCTTTTCTCTTGCAACATTCCTCTAAATATTAGACCATTAAAATGTTCACATGACTCATCATATCAAGAATATTTTTTAAAAAGGAGATCTTCCATTTTGCATAGGAAATGTTGACAATCTAAGTCTCCATTTGTCACTGACACATCTGGATAGTGGAGTAATTTCCCCCAGACTCGCTTCAGTCTGTGTACTTGCAAAGCCCGCCTGTCGCACAGGCATCTGAGAGCGTTCATGCCACACTGCACCTTCCCTCCTCGTCCCTGGGGAGTCTGTACAGTGCTGAACACCTGTATGACCATGAGTTCCTTCTATATTTGGGCTGCTAACACAGGTAAATATATTTGGAAGTCACAGAAAACATACGTAAGTATATCTGTCTAAGCCAAAATTAAACGTGTACCCACAGTATCTCTTCCACTTTGACCCTTTTTTGCTGGGACAAAAATACTTGGAATACACAATTTAAAAGAGCAAAGATTAATTTTGGCCCATGGTTTCAGAGGCTTTAGTTCATGGTCAGCCAGCTTCATTCCCTTTGGGCCTGTGGTGAGGCAGAAATGTGATGATAGAAGGGTACTGTGGAAGAAAGCTGCTCTCATCATGGTGTCAGGAAGCAGAGAGGGCTGGAAAGAGTCAGACTGAGAGGAAAGGGCTTGGGACAGAAGCGCACGCTTCCAGGGTGCACCCCCAGTGATGCACCTCTTTCACCCAGGACTCCCCTCCAAATGGCACATTCAGCTCCGAATTCATCAATGGCTACATCTGCTGTTGACATTAGCACCCCATGAACTAATCACTTCATAAAAACCCCACCTCTGAACAAATGAGCATTTTCTGGGGACATTTTTTGTCTAGACCAACATGCCCACACCTACTCTTGTGCAGTCCAAGCCAAAGTTCGGTGTGATAGAGGACAAATAAAAGTAGAAACAGATGGCGGCATTAACTGATATCCTGCTTTTGCAAATTAAAAAGAAAAATAACCATGTGAATGCATTTCCAGGTCCGGTGCTGTGCCTTGGAGAGATGTGTGAAAGGGGCCAGCAGCTGAAGTATCTTCAGTATTATTTTATCTTGGGTGGAACCTACTGTGTACAGTCTGAAAACCCACTGCTCCTGTTAAACTTGCTCAAATACATCTTAACTGTGGTTTAAATTTGCTGTAAATAATCATCTGTACATCAGATCTCAAATCTGCCATTCAGATATTCAAGTAGATCTTATTATTTCAGTCTTATCTTAAAAATTGAACCACCTTATTGCCTTTAGCTTTCCCTTTAAAAATTAAAAAAAAATGCTTTGGACATGTAACTCTGGTTTTGTTTATTTCTATGAGTACATTGGGTGATTTAAAAAAACTATCTTAGGTTGCGAGGTAGAGATAGTCTTATTAGCTATCAAAAAATAACCGCTACACATATACTAGGTGTTTCTATACATATGTATACAAACATATATATATATATAATACATAAAAGTACAAACATATAAAATTTCAAATACTGCAGTCTTAATAGAAATTCAAAAGTCTCTCCAAAAATAAGACAAAATATGTCATAGGATTCCCACTTCCCACCAGTACAGCGTTCCTCCATTTGTACCCGAGGACATTTGTACCCGAGGACATTTGTACCCTGGTGTTTGTTTGCTTGTTTTTGGTACCAGGTATTGAACTCATGACCTCATGCTTGCCAGGCAGGTACTTTGCTACTGAGCTATATATCCCCAGCAGGACTCTATTTTTAGATTGAATTGTATACAAAATTTTACACAAAAAAATTGAAAGTTAACTAGTATTTGCTTATTTCTATGGTTTTGTATATGATTGATGCTATTCACAAGTTAATTAAAATCAATTATATTTTCCTTGTTAATTTGAAAATATTAAGCTTTTAGATATCACTAGTTAAATCGACAATTTAATGAACAGTAAAATGCAGAAATATAAGCAAGTTAGGTCATTGCTCTAATTAGATGTGTAATTGGGGCTGTAATAGTTTTATCACTTTAAATATTTATTTCTATTACTATGGTTATTTTTGTAGTTTGAGCGGGTACCCCGTATGAATGAGATGCTGTTAGAAGTGATAAAGAAGAGATGTTTTTCAAATTGTGATTCACTCCAGTTCTCTTGTGGAGTCAGAAGTATTACTTCATGTGGATGAACTCTGCTCTCCGTGTCCCTAAAATTTAGTTTCCTCCTCTGGATTGCAAAACTTCACAAATCTTGCAATTGGACAGCCTTTGGAAATTTCAGGCTTTATCCATTTATCTTTTAATCTTTTTCTACTGTCCTTCCCACCCCATGCATCTGTAACCGAACATTCCGTACCCTGCATGTTAAAACTAGGGACGAAAGGTGTGAGACTGTACTCCCTAGCGCTTTCCAGAAGGAACACTCAGTCTAGTCCATGGCTAAGATATTCAAACATTTACTAATATGACTGACTGGTCATTCATAGCACTATTAAGAATATCAGTATTTCCTTTCTTTTTATTTTGTTCTGAAGATTGAACCCATTTCCTCACACACTCTAGGAAGCACTATACCTCTAAGTATTGTGATAGCCTTACTCTTTGTTATCTTTTGTTTGCAAATAGGGTCTCACTAAATTGCCCAGGCTGGCCTCAAATCTGCCATCCTCTGTTTCAGCCTCCAGATTGCTGGGAGTACAAGTATGTGCCAGCTTACCTGCCTAGTTCTTAACTCTGGAGATTAAATTAAGTCAGCACACAAAATCATCAATGAACTTTGGATTTTATGCAGTAGGAAGTACATTGATATTTTAAAAGACATAGATATTTTGCTCACTAATTTATGTATTTATTGCACTCCCAAAAGAAACAGCCAGAGAAGAATTACAACTACTTAAAATATATAAAGTTAGTATCATTTTGATGTGACATGATTTTAAATATTTTAGTGTAAAGTGCCAAGTTTTCTATAGTTATACAAGAAGCTAATAGTCTTGTCAATTGCTGTTTCTATCTACAGTTGGAAGTATTTCACTCAGCAATGGGTTATGTTATTCAGTGTCACAAAAACTGTAAATTAAGAGATGAGAAAGCACTAAGAAAACATGGAGAATAGAAAAAGGGAAGGAATGTCTTTATATCTTAATCTGTGACCGTCTCTTGGGCTTAATAGAGATAAGCCACTTGTCTCAAAAACTATTATTATGCTGAAAGAAAACTTTTGCCAAAAGCATATATTGCTTCTTAGCTTAGAGAAAAGTTGTTTCTCAAGAGGCTTTTATAAATTGACACCTCTAATTTTTGTTTACCAAATCCTGGTTCTTTTACTGAGTTGAACTTCAGATTTATTACTCTTAAATTCATCCATCTTCATTTTCCACATACTTTCAAAACATGTACTGTGCATACACATACATATATATATTATATGTGTACATATATATACATAAACATAACTTTAGTTCTGATATTCTGTTAAATAAAATGTGAATCATTAAGATAAAATAATTTTGTACTATTTGTACTTATTATTTATGTTCAGCAGACCTAAATGGTATCTATGACTTATGATCATCTATCTAGGTCTGAAATTCACATCACTGAAATGATTCAATTTATTTGATGTATATTTTTATTTATAGATCCACACCCAAATCACTATCCTTGTCAATTTATATGAGCACTAAAATTGTTGTTGAGTGTCCACTGACCATCCAGGTGTGTTTGTTCTTTTTGCTTTGATCTATATCCGATCTATATTTATATAATTCTGCCCGTTGCTACTACAGTCGTATCTATTTCCTTGTAACAGGTGAATTCATAAAGGAGAGTAGTCAGCCTTTTGGTATCCCCATTCTAATTCCAATGTAGGCTCACAAGTAATACCCATGGACTATTAAGTGTGTGCTTGTGTGCTTGTTCTGACTTACAATACATTCAGCAAAACAGCTGCTGGGCTTATACCCAGGTGCCCTGCAATGCCTCATGCGCTCATAGATGGAACTTCCGGGAGGTGATGGGAGCACGGGGGTGTGCTATTCAGCTTCGGATTAGTCCACTGGTGAGTTTATAGCTGACTACGATGTTGGGAGGAGAAGGGGTCACTGCTAGGGTCTGTTTCCCTCTCCTCCCTCAGTTGCTCTGTTTCCCGATGCTGTGTCGTGAGAGCTGTCTTCTCTGCCACTCCGCTCTGCCTTGGAGCCTGCAAGCTATGAACTGAAACCTCTGCAAACTGCGAGCCAAAATAAACCCCTCCTCTTTCATTTCTGGGCGTTGAATTTTGTGTCTCAGCAGTAGGATAGTGACTAAGATAACAACTTTCATTTTGATCCCAATCTTTCACTATTTCCTCTTTGAACTAAAAAGAATTATATGCCAGATCATGAATAATACGAAACAACTTTGAAAACTATATTTTTAGTAAGCAGTGTCTACACATAGACAAACATATAAAGAGACATCAAATACACTTTTGTGTGTTTTTTGAAAGGTAAATCTTATGTAGGAAAGATAAAGGAGAAGTTGCTGTTTAAAGACATGCACGTCCCAAATTAAATCAGGCAACAGGAGGTGAAGGTGAAACTCAAACTCAGACCAGGCCGTCTTGAAATCCACACTCCTCTGTGATGACCTGGTTGAAGGGAGACTGAAAAAGGCGCGCCCTCACGAATGCTCTCCTGGTCGTGGGCCGGGTCAGCTGATGATGGTTCCATTTACTTGAGAGCAATGTTGAGGCAACCTGCTTGGACACGATTAACCTTCATACCTTGTGGGAATTTGCACGTCGGCTCTTCGGAAGTACAGAAGTACGTGCGGAAAGTGCGGGGCCCCTCCCAGGAAGGCAAGCAGAGCTTCCCGAGCTCCTGCAAACAGCTTCTAGGTGATATATTTGACTTGTCAGGAAAGGAATCAGGCAGGGAAGAACACAAGTGTGTAATTTTCATCTACATATTTATTACTTTTGTCACTGAGGCCCCAGCTGAAATTCTGAGAAACAGATTTCCGATTCAGCATGCAGTTTCCTGTTGTTTGTGATCATTTTATTTGAGATGAAATGATATTAGAACAAATGTCTTTGACAGCTCACTCTTGAACTTGCTAGTGATGTTTCTTTTAATTAACAAATACTCATGTCAGTGAAAGAACTGTACTTGTTGTGTCCTAAATGATAAAATTGGGACTTATCTCAGAATTATCTCAGACATCAGTGTATTTAATGGTAGACACGAGGCAGGATACTTACCAAAGCACCATTTAGTACAGTCAGGGCACGACTCAGGTAAGAAGGGAAAGGAAGGTGTTAGAGCCCAACACACAAATCTCTTTTCCCTGCCTGAATTCAGAACCAATGCAGAGAAGGAAAAGATAGGGGGAGATCAAGAAGCTCAGTTCTTCCTTATGAAGCTGGATCAGTGTTTTGCCTCTAAATCGGTAATGAGCTTGCTTCTACTGAATCCCATAGTTAAATTTATTCCCTAGTCATAGCAAAGCAAGAGAACTAGGCACACTGTGAATTTGTATGGCAGTGGAAATAGAGGTATTTGCTTCCCATTGGCAGGCTAGATTCCAGAAGTGAGAGGAAGGGGCCTTGTTGACGCACCACACCGAAAATTCATTCCTGTTCCTTGGCATAGTAAAGGGCAGAGAGAGACCCCCAGCGAAAATTTGAGATACAGGAAACACGTATTCCTCAAAGAATTAGATTTTCAAGGAAGCTCAGTTTAAAGAAGGTTCTTCAAATAGCTGACAATCTGTACATGTTCATACACAAACTACTTGGGAGAGAAAGCTTGAAAATACAAGAGACATAACACACCCACAAAAGGGAAGAGGGGATGTGCTGAAGGACATAAAGTTGTGAATTTAACTAGGTGAAAGAAGACCTTAACCTCTATGTCAAGGAGGAATAAAATTAGTACAGGATCATACGTGGATGCTCCTACAGAGAAGGTCAGAGGTAGAAGTACTTGATACTGGAGGACCTCAATCATCTGACTGATCTTCTGAATCAATCCTGAGACGAATCAGAGAGGAAAGATTGTTTAGTGTCACCGAGAACCCAGCTGAGTTTGAAGTCTACAAATATGTGGTGCCACGATTGTGCCTGTTGCTATGATTTATTCCAGCAGTTAGCAGCAGCATGATGTGGTAGGCGTGGGGAGTAACAGTAGCAAAAACAGGTAACAGTTATGGAATGTTTACCATAAGTGAAATATTCTTGTGCTTAACATCAGTTATTCTTTTAACTCTCAAATATCACCACTTAAGTTAGACTATTATTATCCAAATTTATTGATGGAACACCAACAGATTAATAAGGGACCTCCAAGTCAGTGTTAGTAGGGTAAGGGAAGGAAGCGGGCCTAGAAAAACTGCCTAAGCAAGAAAACAAGCAACTTCATTCTGGTTCTTGATGGGATCAGTAACACGGGAATCTGACATGGACAAATGAAGAGAGAACTGTTTAGAGAGGAAGATGTCCCAGAAAATTCTTTCAGCGAACTCTATCTCACAAAGGTTTTTTTTTTTTTTTTTTAATGCAACATGGTCAAAAGGAAATCCAGTCTCCACTTCCTCTTTCTTATTTCACAGTCAACGAATTCAAATGATTTCTGCCTCGAGAACAGAGTCTGCTTTTGCAGAGGTCACCTGTCACCTGATTATCATTCCAGTGGCTCATCGTCCGGCCCCTGCTGTTCCACCTCCTGTAGCATCTGACCCTGCTGACCTCTTCCAGATCATGCCTGCACCCGGCCGGCCCGCTCCTACTCACCCCTGCTCTGCTCTTTTGAGCGCCCTTCCGGGCTTTCCTTCTCCCACTGTTTCAGTGTGTGCGCCCCCAGCACCTTTCCTTGTCAGTCTACGCTCCCTCCTCCACGGGGCCCGTGCGTTTTCACACCCTCAGCAGTTTTTATTAAAACAAAAAACCAAAAACAAGCAATAACAACAAAAAAACCTCCACTGAATTGCTAGCTACAGGCCCTTTACTAAGCTCCAGTTTTGCTCTTAGTACTATACCCTGGACCTCTCTATCTGAATATTCTGTGGGAAGTTCAGTCCTAGTAACTCCACCACTGGTATCTATATTTCTACATAACTGCTCCTCCCTTTGCCTTTCTGAGTTCCAAATCCAAGCATTTCTGCAACTCCATATTCTCTCACTCACCTCCCAAGTAATTTAACATCATTGCATTTTATTCTGTTTCAATGGATGTTTGCCTCTCTAACTCATCCTTGAATTTCCATTGTTTGGTTTTCTTATCTCCGAATAAGGAATCTGCAACTCCTCTGTATAAACATTTGTTTTTGCATCACATATTCAAACTGTCAGCATATCTGCTCTGAGCCAAGTACTGAGTTAGCCAGTAGGTCAGGATTCTTAATTTTAGTTGTACATCAACTTTACGAAACAAAGCCAAACTAGGCAAAAGCCCAATATACACTTCAAAGATGTTGATTAACTTACTCTTGAAAGGAGCTTGGGCATCAGTATTTTCCCAAGTTCTCCAAATGACTAATGTGCAACTATAATCGAGGACAATCAACCTGATTTATGTACATATCAAGAAACTAGGCACTGTTCTTGTCCTGATGGAACTAAAAATTCTGCTCAAAAAGACAGATATTAAAAAGCAAATTCTCATATAAAATAAGTATAATCAAAAGGCGTAAGTATCATGAAGGATATGAACAAGATATTTTGAAAAAAAGAATATAATAGGCAATCTAATTTAAATATATGTAAGTAATATATTTAAAAGACTTTCTAAAGAAGTAATATTTCTGGTGAATTCTTAAAGGTGAGGATGATTTGGTCAAGCAGATTAATAGGTGGGAGGTGACGAAGCTCTTGGTGAATGTGAGTCATGAATATGAGTGACATATATTGGGAAATTTCTTTTTAAAAAGTCTTATGTGATTATCATGTAGTAAGCAATGGTGGCAAGAAGAGGGAAGCTAAAATGAGACTGGAAAATTTAAAATGGGCTTTGATAAGTATTTGTTTCATGTCTTTTGGGGGTAACTGGAAATGCAATACAGATATTCCTCATTTAACAACCTATCTGTTTAACAACTGTTCAGACTGATGGCTGAGCACTTTTGAGCCACCACTCAGACTCGTGACCTGCAGGAAGTTACAATGCAGGAACGTGAGGAGCAGCCCTATGGTGGCTTCTTCTACAATACATGCCTGGAAGTTTTGCTGATTGTACTGTTGAGGACGGTACTGTACTTTTATGATCTGTTATACATCAAGTGCTGCATGTAACAGTTAGGCAAATAATAGCAGAGTCATCAAGTTGGGGTTTCCTTGGATCATTTCTTTGTTCTGTATATTGCAATGCACATGCTATATACAGTTCCTTATTTCGGAACCAGTTCATTTGATGATCTAGTTGCAGGAACATAGCTCGATTGTTAAACAAGAAATTCTGTAATAGATTATTATCAAGCAGCTAAAACTGTTTAAATAAATCACCCTGGCTCCCCTGTACATATGTCCCTTCAACTATTTCCCACCTACAGAATTTCCATTACCTTCCAATAGCCCACAAAATTGTGAGCCTGTGAATGAATTAATCCATTTATGAGGCCACAGCCCTCATGATCCAATTATTTCTTAGAAGCCCTACACCTGGATATTGCTATGTTGGAGACCAAAACTTCACCCCATGAATCTTTTGGGAGGACATTTCAGATCCAAACTATAATATTCTGCCCCTGGCCTCCAAGGGCTCATGTCTATCTATCTTACAGTGCAAAATTCATTCAGTCCACCTTGAACAGTTCCCATAGACTTAATAGTTACACTATTGCCCCAACTCCAAGTCCAAAATCTCCTTTGAGACTCAAGGAAAACTTAGCTATGAGTCGACAGAAATCACAAACAAGTTACACATTTTCAACACATAGTGGTGAGATAGGAGGAATAGGGACAATGAAGGGAGAAATAGGACCAAAGCAAGACCAAAGCTCAACAGGGTAAACACTAAATGCTTTTGTTTTATGTCTGATAACTGGGGGACATAGTAGCATGGTGTTAGCTCCCTAGGACTTGGGCAGCCCTGCTCCTACAGCGTTGCTGACTGTAGACCTCATGATCACCTTCCTGGACTGGCTCTATTTCCTGAGACTTTCTTTTGCAGGCAGCCTATGTTTATAGCATCAGTGTCTCCCTGGGATGTATACGCTGCAGCTTCTACTTCATTCTCACAGCTTCTGGCATGACCTTTTTTGGGGCCTGTCTACAGAAATTTCAATACTAATTTACTTCTGAGGCCTTCCTTTGAAATCTTGGTGTAAGTCTCCATGACCCCATAACTCATTCATGCTGAAAAAACCCAGCAAGTTGGTGATAGCAACATCTGCTGTCAGCTTGAGCAGTAGATTAGCCCCCTTGGACCAGAGTTGCAGTGGTCTCTGGCTGCCTGGGTGGTTGATTGCAGGAAAACAATTTGCCACATGCTCCTGTGCAAACAGGAGGCCCTGGTTCCCTCTCCTTACAAGAAAGCTTTCAAAACAAAAGAGACCTGTCTTTAATTTACAGTTTTGTACCCTTAAGTCTGTGATGGGTGGAGCATGGTTATTTCCTCAGATGCCCTCACCGTATCTGCTATTGTCCCAGTGCAAAGTACTTGTCTTTATTTTAATAGTTCTAATCTCTTCAGCAAACACAACTTCCTGGACCCCATTTTAAAATTGTTTCTTTTCTGGCCACACTGTAAGATTTTGAATCTTTCAATCTACTTTTTGCTTACAAGTGTCACTATAAATTTGACTAAGCTTTTAATACATAAGCTTTTGGGGACGTTTCAACTCCAAACTATAGCAAATACCTGGGTGCTATTATTTTGAACAAACTGTATCTGTTAGGTAAATTAATAATACTAAAAAGAAAAGTTTTTATTTTAATTTGACTTGGTCATACACCAATGTTCTTTCTTTCTTTATGTAGATCTGCATTTATGGCCTATATTATTTTCTTTTTCTCCAAATCTTTCAACATTTCTCATAAGAGAAGTCTATTGCCAACAAATTCCAAACATTTTTACTTGAGAAAGTCTCAATTTCTCTTTCATATTTGAAGGGCAATTTCATAAGGCAAAGAAATCCAGATTAGTAATTTTCCCCTCTAACTACTTTAAGTGATACTGTATATTCTAGTTTCTTCTTACATGCATGGTATTGAGAAGTTAAATCTAATTTTATCTTTTCTTTTCTATAGCTAAATTTTTTCTGAAGTTTGAATATGATATTGCTAAATTATTTTTAATTTATTATGATTAGTATTCTTTAAGATTTCCACATCTATGATTCAGTGTCTAAGGGGAAATTCTCATTTGCTATTGTGATTCAGTGCATAAGGGGAAATTCTCATCCACTATTGTTTTAAATGTTTCTTCTATCTCTTTTTCACACTCTTTGATGATTTTTACTACAAATATGTTATACATTTTGTAGTTATCTAAAAGTTCTTGGTTATTCTGTTCCATTTTTATGAGTTCTTTGTTTTTCTAGTTTGAAAATTTCTATCGACATATCCTCAAGCTTAGAGATTCTTTCCATTCACTTGTCCAATCAGCAAATGAGCCTATCAAAAACATTCTTTATTTCTTTCACAGTGCTGTTGCTTTCTTAGAAATTCCACCTCTCTGCTTACATCGGTCATCTGTTTGCTGTCTGTTTTATCCAACTCAGCCCTTATCATATTAATTTTAGTTGTTTTATATTCCTGGCTTCATAATTCCAGCATCAAAGACATGTCTCAGTCTAGTTATGATGCTTGATTTGTCTCTTTAAACTGTATTTTTACCAGTGTTTCCATAAAAACTATTTCTACAGTTCTTGTGCATTAATATGTCATATTCAGACTTTCTCTTGAGTTTACCTTTTAAAGGAAATGTGAATAATTAAAAGATTACAATTTTTATGCAGAATTAAGCTCAAACTTTCAGCCTCCTAGGGTTGGTCTCCATTTCTACTCTGACAGTAGCCTCATGGTTAAACTGGCCAACTTGATATTCCCTGAACAGAAGTTGTATTTTCCATGACTATGTCTATATTTTATCAATCTTGGTCTGGAATGCCTTGCTTCCTTTTTCATTGCCAAGTTCTAGCTATTTTAAAAGCAAATTCATATACTTTTCCCAAAGAGTTTTCTTAATGCTGCGTACCTTTACCATGGCCTGCTGTATACCTCTCCTGTAGGTTCCTAGAGGATAGCCCTTCAGGTTACTTCTGTTATTATTTGTCATGGAACTGCTCCCCAAATCCTACCTCCCCTCCCACTGAGAAGGTCTTGATAGGAGTAGTGACTGTTTAAAACCTCTGTGCCATCTTTAGATCCAGAGAGCTATTTCTAAATTAGTAGATACTCTATATTAATTGAGAAATATTAGTGTATAGGAGGTAATTTATTTGATTTTTGCCACTCTAATCATTTCATGAGGATGTTTTAGTGTATAATAATACTGATCAAGATATTCAGAATAATTTCTAAAAATATACATTTCTGCTAACTTGAGAAAGCCAGCTGTATTGAGAATAATATTTTACTTGAAATATTTCTCTGCTATTATGTAAGAAAAAGATCAAAATGCATCTTTGACTTTTGGCATATGAAATATCCTAGAAAAAAATGGATACTGTTAGAAAAGAATGACTTTTGGCATATGAAATATGTTAGAAAAGAATGAAGAAGTATACTGCAACAGTAAGGGATCTTTTTAAGAGTAAATTTTCCTGTAGATTCCCTTTGTACTGTGTACCTCTAAGGAGTTCCAAAACTCTCCAGACAAACTCAAGCTAAATGTAGTTACTTTTTTGAAGCAATCCTCCTCTTCTGTGGCACTGAATTCAGAAAAAATGGTTTTGAATAAGCGTACAAACAACCCAGTAATGGTGGATAAAATAGCACCCGTCATAGTTTTCTTCATGGTTTGAGATACTAAAGGAAGTCCAAATAGCCCCTCCAATCCTTCAGGTTATTTTTTTTACTTTCTGGGATCTAAACTTAATGTAAACTCACTGTGCTTTTTTGACTCTAGTCAGTTACTTTGTGTGGATGTGTGTGTGCATGTGTGTGTGCATGTGTGTGTGCATGCATGCGTGTGTGTGTGTGTGCGTACTGGAGATGGAACCCTGGTCTTACACATCCCCAGCAAGAGCTGTACCACTAAGCTACACCTCTAGCCCTAAGAATTCCATTTCTTTATTGAAGTAAAAGAAGACAAAAAGCATTTATGGTCAGCGAACAGTTTTAAAAGTCTTGCTACAAGAAATATACTCTCCTGAATAAATAATGTGCCTGTGAAAGTCTTATCCCTTCTGGGGCGCTACATCTGAGGGGCGGCCTGCCTGCATGTGAGACGCATGTGGCAGCATACCTGCCGTAGCTGAGAAATGACTGTGTTTCCTCTTAGTTCTCAGCAAGAGTAATTGAATGTAGAATATCTTACTAAACGCTGGACTGTGACAGTGTGTTAACACTCTGACTATCTCCTAACAGCAGGGCAATTATTTGCTGAGTGGGATTTTTATAAGTCCCCTGGCACTAGTATGTTCTGATAATTATGATGAAGTGCACTGGTCAGTGTTGATTCAGCAGTCCCTACCCTTGCAAGTATTTCATTCACAGTTCTCTGGCCCACTTTTCCCAGTTATTAGAGGTCTTTGCTGCTCTTCTCTTCTTCCTCAATGTCTTGTGTTTTGCAAAGCATATTTGCTTAAATCTTAAGAAATACATATTCCTTTTAGAACTGCTTATCTCTTACATATTCACAAATTTTTAATCAAGAGACATGAACTGAGTTTTAAATTTTGTTTCTTTCCATCATGACCTCTGTTTGCTGGGTAACTGTCGGTTTCAAAAGTAAAGGTCGAATTCTTCTGTCTACGCTGTATACTTATGCGCTTACCTGTTTTTCATTCCTGAAATAAGCCTACTTTTAAATTATGAGAAATTACTACTTCTCATATGGTACAGTATGAAATTGAAACATCAGTAATTATGGTTTGGGGATTATAGGTACACATGATCCTGTTTCATATTCTTCCTATTTTATAGGACTATATTTTTAAAGTAAACCTCAATAACAAAGGGAGGAGAAAAGCATTACACTACAGCTTCCCCCAGGCAATTACAAAATAAAGGTCAGTGTATGAGTGGAAAACAGCCGTGAAAATACTCTGTAAAGTAACACAGTAGATGCTCTAAATATAATCAGTATGTCCGTCTGTTTTCAAGTTAGTTGCACGTTCAAATACTTTTCCCTGTAATACTTGTACGCGAGAATAAACTGAGAGGAAGAAAGCCAACTGATCGATTGTTAAAAATATGGAATGGTTCAAAATAAGCGATGCTAAGGGTGACTGGGTAACAAATGGTACATTTGCACGCTGCTCAGGCTGACATAATTAATATTCTAGGTCATGCTTAAGTTCCTGTGATGGAGGGATTGAAGGGAAGAATTCAAGAAAAATATCTATCTATTATATAACTCATTGCTTTTTTTTTTTTTCTTTTGACGAGCCAGAATCATAGGCTTTAAAAAAAATCAGTGCTTTCACACCTCATTTGCCGTATCCACCGCTGGGCCGGCAGTCAGCAGCCAGGCCCGACGCAAGGAGGTCAGTGAGAAGCTATTAGCAGAGTCCTCTCCTGAGAGTTCTTGGGTCTTATTGAGTTGAATGTTAGCATGACAGTACTGCAAATAACTCAGTTGTAGGCTTTTTCTTTCTTTCTTTTTTTTTAAACAGTTAGCACGGATTTCCCCATAGTGTTGGTCACTCTAGAAAATTATTGCTGAAATGAAGTCCCCAAAGCTAGCTTGGCTACTGCCCCTCTAAGTCGTGAAAAATGTGAAAACTGGAAAATATGTCATGGTCCCTTAGGGATATCTCTGCCTTTTGTGACTCACGGCGCTATGTGGAAAAAATCAACCACAAACCATGATTCGTAGGTAGCTTAGAAATTAGGAAATACATCAGTTGAGATGATAGTATGTATAGGTCATTTTATTTGCTTAAAGAAATAATAATTAAATGACTATAAAACTATGAGCAAATAGTGTATTTGCTTGTTATAGGCATTGAGGGAGTGCTGGATTGTTTTTGTTTATGTAAATTAGCAAATAGATTATTGTCTAAAATACTGACACCTTGAAGATTTTGTGATGCATTTGAAATTCAATTAAAATATATTTTCTATCTATATTTGATTTAAATTGCAATGAGAATACACATGAGGATGTCTCTATATAGGTTGCAAAATATAATTTAAGAGAGCTATCATGTCTACTGATCAATTTGCATTTCCCATCTAGCCCATGTATACATGTGCATGCAAATGTGGAAGGAATCAAGATTCCTAATGGGGTAAAGTTAACAGCTGGTAGTAGTCATTCAGGTAGACGGATACTTTTAAATGATAAATTATAATATAGCTAAATTGTACATATTTTACTATTATTAATCTGTAAAGTTGTGAAAATTTTACTAATAAACTAACAGACTTCACTTAATTAGATCATCACTAACCAGATGGTTTAGTTACATTTTAGTCAGAAAAGTCTTTTAATATAACATTTATTTTTTTCTTATTACAATCATATGTTGTCGTCTTAGAAAATTAGTCTAAAGATCATCTTAAAAATTACTATCCACATACATATTATGAATATATGTTTATGTATTTTCTTTCATTTACATTAATTTAAACTATCTATGCATTCACTTTGTGTATTTATTATGATAGAGATGTGCATGACATTAAAAAATACATAACTTCCTTTTAACATTTTTCAGCATAATATTTTTTCTTATGTCAATCATGCCAGTGAGTAAATCCCAAAGAACCAGTATGTCAAAAATAATTTTAGATACACTAAATGTTTTTCACTAACATTTTGTATATCTAAAATTTAACTTTCAATTATGAAACAGAAAAATTTGAGTTAGAGGTGAATCACACGGGTATGTGATAATTTAGTTTTATATCCCAATGTCTTTGAAAATAAAACTGATATGCTAAGAAAGGGGAAAGGAACTGATCCATAAATTCCTTGAAATCAGTGAAAAAGACTGAAATAAGTCTCTAATATTTTCCTCAGATATTTATGTGGCTTTGGAAAGCAACATTGAAATAGAAAGAGTTATGAGCTTTTCTGAACAACACATTGTGTTCTAGATGAGCATTTATTGGTTTATCAGATGTGATAAAAATGTCAAGGTTTAAACTTTTTAAAAATTATATAGTAAAACACACATTGCCATTAATCCCTCCCAAAATTCTCCCCTTCATTTTCAGTGCATATATCCTGTCACTCTTGCCACTTTTTGAAGTGGCGTACGTTCTCTTTCACAAATGTCTTTAGTTGTACTTCTATAGCTGCCTTAATGTCCTGAATGGATTCAAAATATTGACCTTTCATGGTCCTTTTGAGTTTGGGGGAGAGGCAGAAGTCACGTGGTGACAGATATCATGAAAAGGTAGATGAAGACATGCTGTAATGTTTTCATGAGCCTGCCTTTCCACTGGATGGCATTTGGAAGCAACATTCACCGTATTTTTGATCACTCCTCATAAACACATGCACAAAAGATGACTTTCAGAACTGCTCCAGAAAGTGGGAGGAATGATGGAATAATATGCTCAAAGATAGGAGTATTTTGAGGGAGTGTCTTAGTTACTTTTTTACTGCTAGGACAAAATAATTGACACCTACAAGTTAAAGGAGGAGAAGTCTATTTTGGCTCATAGTTTGTAGAGGTTTCAGTTCACGGTTGACTGGCCCTCAGGGCACCACAGCCGATGGGCACAGCAGATGGGAAATAGTTCCTAGCATGCTGGGCAGGAAGTGAGCCTTCCTTCTTTCTCTTTTTATTCCATCTAGGCTGGAAGACTATTGGCTGGTGTCACACCACACCCACACCCAGTTTGGGTCTTCCCTCTTGAGTAAATCTGTCATCCATACTGAGATCTACGCTAAACCAACCAGTGAACTAATCCAGTATCACACAGCCATGATCCAGTCACTCACGAAGCCCTCCCTATGAGTGCCTGAGGCTTTGGGAGGGACATCAAGATGCAAACCAGAATGGTGGTGGTGGCGGGGGTGAATGACAATGTGCCTTTCACTGTAAAATTTTTTTTTTACTTAAACTCACTGTATATTTTGATCACACCTTGTATTGAGTGTCTGCTATGTGACTAGCACCCTGCTAGGCCTTGGCTGCAAAAATATCAGAAGCAGAACAAACCCCTGTGCTCCAGCTGCTTGCAGACAGGAAACATAATACACATACAAACAACTCTGAAACAATGTGGTAGGCGCTGTGGTGGAGCTATCCCCAAATTATTAAGGAAACGTTAAAGAGAGGACATTGGCTCAGGCATGAATTGATGTTCACAGTTACTGATTAGGAATACAAAATTTTGTTGGATTGATTTTCAAAGACGGCTATCCTGTTAATCTTAATATTTTGGAATTGCTGAGGTAAATATAATCAGGAATATTTATCCATAGGACAATGGCCTAACAGAGAAACATATTTTTAGGAAAAAACAGGTAGACTTAATAGTTATATTCTTTATATAGCTCAAAGAATCTACAGAGCAGCCACATAACTCATGCTAACCTTTAAAATGTAACTTTTCCCTATGAATATGCACATGTATGTAGGTTACTTATGTATACAGAAATATATGGATATGGATATTTGATTTTGAGCCTATGGAAATCATATATCATCAAACTGTGCTTCTATCAAAGTATGGTTCCACGGAGTCTGTATAGTCAAATAACATCAGATTTTTGGAAAACAGGCATCTGCTAATCTTTAATTTAGCATTTGCCGCACACATCTATGAAACTCTACAGTGTGGCAGATGCTGTGCTAAGTAGATCTAGACTATTTTGGGGCAGTGTGTGACAGTGTAGACGGGAGAACCACAAGGGCAGCATTACACTACAGAAGCACAGCACCTAACCCGCTCACTTTTACAGGGTGTCATTTCGAGTCATGAGTAATATACCATGCATATGTGACTCCACTTTGACGATCGACGTATGGGACTTAGAATAGCTATCATTAGGGAGTGCAACGATTCATAATTCAAATAACCAAACGTTTATTGAGTACAAATTTTGTACCCAAAATGAGCTCAAGCATCGTGCGTTTTCACTTCCTGTAATGAAACTGTGACTTACAGGGGCCGTTGAGTACGGTAATATATGGTTAAAATACGAAGTGAGTGGCTTAAGGCCTTCTGTTATGTTTTGCTGAAATACAGTTACATAAACATGCGGGATGTGGTGGGTGGGACTACAGCTCAGAGGTTTTTAATGTCTCCTATTTAATCTTGAGAGATGCCAACGCCGTTGCCGTAGAACGGAGACAAGGTGTGAAAAGCTTAGCAGACTTCGCAGGTGAATCTGGGGTCCACCTCTGCCTGAGAAGCAGAGCAGTAGTTTAAAGGTCCCTTAAATGTATGAACCTGGACAAGCTACAACTTTACCTCCTTATTATTATTTTTTTTATATGAAACTACAGATAAAAACAACACTGCTCTCTTCTGGTTTAGATTCCAGGTGTCTACAACTCACCGTTCAGAAGCCAGCCAGATCCTCGGGAGCTGCAGTTGCAGAAGGCAAAGCCCTTGGTTCCCCAGAGGCGGAGAGTCATGCAGAAGGCCAGCGCAGGCCTGGCCGACTGGCTGGCCTGCACCAGCGCCCGGTCCTTCCCTCGCTCCGATACCCTGCCTCCTCTTGATAGGAAGCCCTGTCAGGTACTGACTAGACCTGGAAGAACTTTGTCACTACCTCTTTTGTTGTTTCTTTCCCTTTACTTTTGGTAGGATATGCATTACATAAACTTTGCTACCACAGCCACTCTTCGGCCTACACCTCAGTGGCACTAAGTGCTTTGTATTATTCTGCAGCCATCAGCAGTATCTGACCTCTGAATTCTTCTCATCTTGGAAAGCCTAAGCTCTACGCTCGGGGGCAACTTCCCATTTCCTTTCTCCCACCTTGCTGTGGCATATTTCTCTTAGCATCTTGGCCTTAGGTTTCAGCCACGTTGTAGTGTATGTCAGGTAAATACAGGAAGGAGAATTTCTTTGCTTAACCAGCCCGAACTCCACTATGTGTGATATCACAGTTTGTCTATTCATTTGTCCGTGGACAGTTGGGTTATTGTTGTGCTGTAGCTGTCATGAATGAGGTCACCACGTATAAGGCTGTGCCAACAATACTCTATTTCTTTTGAGTATCCGCCTCACAGTGGAATTGCCAGATCATTTGGTACTTCTGTTTTAATTTTTGCTGTTTTCTACAGTGGCTATATCATTTTCCATTCCCATTAAACCGTGCCCAAGTGTTCCCATTTCTCTATGTTTTTGATAGCTACCCTAAAGCGTATGAGGTGGTATCCCTTTGCAGTTCTGAATTGTGTTTCCCAACCATTCTGGTGTTAACTCTCTTTTCATATTCTTATTGGTCATTTCTGGGTCTTCTTTGGGGAAATATCTGTTCAAGTCCTCCACCTATGTTCTGAGTCAGTTTTGTTGTTGAGTTTTAGAAGTTCCCTGTATATTCTGGATATTAGTTCCTTATCAGATATATGATTTGAAAATATTTCTTACTATTCTGTGAGTAGATGTTTTTATGCTATGAATAGAGCCTTGCTATTCAAACAATAATTTTTTAAAATTCATGATGAGAGGAAAGTTATTTCTTATAAAAATCTAATTTTAAATAAGAAATATAAGTTACTTTTGAAGTGTATATAAGGAACTAAGCAAATGCTTCTTTGGTGTTGAATTTTGTTGTGCTCAATATGAAGTTTAAAAGATGAATATTGCCTAAAATCTAGACCTTTTATATTAAAAATGTTATAAACTATTTGCTACAATGTTTCAGATGGAAAACTTTACATATTACCATATTTATTTAATCTAACCTCTATTCTGATGATGATCTATATCTTTTTATATACCATTTTAAGCATAGCATAGGTTTGGGAATTAAAGACATCCCAAAACAAAGTTAATGGCCAGGGTTTTTAGAATTTAATGGCAGAAGTGATATCCTATCACTCTTTTGTTATTTCATTTGTTAGAAAAGGAATAAAACTGCTTCTTATTCCAGGGCAAGAGATTATGCAAAGCCATGAAAATCAGAAGGTGGCGGTCGCCGGGGTCCCCTGGAGACTGCCACTCACACCCCGACATTGGGCGGCCTTGCAGCTGGGCAGCCTACATTTTCTGCCGATAGAAATTTACCCACTCTACCACAATTATTTGTAATATCTCGTGTTTCCACTGCCTCTACTTAGGCCTTTAATTCCCTTTGTTTGTGTGTTTTTCCCTCTTCAGAACTGCTAACTGATGATTAGTACTACTAATAGATGCCTAATATACATTATAGGAGCCATAAAAATATTTGCAAATCTGTGAGGTCAGTTTCTACCCTCAACCGCTTTCTCTTTTTCTTCATCTCTGATTCCTTTGGAATCTCATCTATACCAGTATTTTAAATTTCCTTTAAACAACTCTGTCTATCTAAGTCATACATATAGATGCTGATACGTCTTCCTCTTTATGAAATGCACGGACAGGCTACCTTGACAACAAAATACACGAGGTTGAGTACTTTAAAAAGAAGAGAGGTTTATTTAGCACCCACGTCTGGAGGCTGGTAGTCCAACATCAAGCAGCTCTGTCTGTTTGGGCTCCGGTAAAGAGTCCGTGGCCATCTGACCACAGGACAGAGAAGGGTAGGGGTGAGTGGGAAGGGACCAAACTCATGAGGTGCCCCAGCATGGTAGCAGCACCAGCCCAGTGACACCTTCCACACGCCCAACTCACGAAGGCCCTGCCCTTCTTCACACCATTATTTTGGGGACCGAGCTTTCAGCGCATCAATCCTCGGTACCAACCACACCTAACCCACAGCAAGGCAGAGAGGAGGAAGCAACAGGATGAGAGAGAGTGGGAGATTTTCCAGGTCTTCTGGAGACACATATTCAGGGTGCAGTTGTATTTCTCTTAAATAAGTGATACCAATTAAAGCATTGGAAGTAGTTTAGATGTGAATTTAAAATACATTTTATGAATAGCTGAATTTTTACCATTTTCAGTTATTCACATTGCTGTTTATTTCTGTTAGCTCAAGTAATGGTTTTTATGTAAATCATTAAAATAGGCAATTAAATTTATTATTCTATAAAGAAAATAACGTTAGTACTTCTGTTTCTTTTATACTAATTGCTCAATTTTTAAATATGCAGATATTAAACATCCAATGGTTGTTGAGGTATTAGATATAACCATATTTTGAATATTTAATAGTCCACGCTGCATGTTATATTTATTGAGATAGTTATTGGTATTACATGGAATTCACTGTTTTTATGCAGCTTTTTAGGAAATGGGGAAATTACATGTTACAAGTCAAATAAGTTGAGAATACCCTGGAGATCGTGTGCTCCAAATTACTACACTGTAAAATATCACAGCATTAACTATTTAGTATCATTTTATAGGTAGCTTGCAACATTTTCACATTTGCTTGCTGCTTTGCTTTTCTGATACTTTCCTGAAGTGGCTTCTCCTGTAAGTGTGTTCACCCTTCATCTCAATGGCCACACGTTTCTCAGCCAGCTGTTGTTATTTCTTGCACAGTTTTGCTTCCCTCTACCCTTCCATGGACATGTGTTTATGTATACGTGCACTCAGTGCCTTAGAAATGGTTAGAAGATGGGTAGATAAAAGATCTATTTAGATACTCTATATTTATATGAAAATTTATGTATAAATGTTATGAATAAATGATGCATATAATCATATATCCATTTGGAAAATATATATGCATATATGAAATACATAAGAAAATATAGAAAACCCTATATATATATATAAATGTATATATGTTGACTATCCATATGGAAGATATATATGCATATATAGTGTATATACAAAAATGGAAAAATATACAATTACATAGTACCTAGATAGATATAGATATAGATAGAAAAGCAAATGTGCAGAGAGAAAAATATATACATTTAGGAAATATTTATAGATCTTTATAAATATGCACATATGCATATACATACACTGATAAGTTATATTTATCTAGCATACCATAAAACCATCTCGGCTGATCTATTTTTTCTTCTCCCTCTTCTCTTCCCTTATTCTCTTTTCTCTCCTCTTCTCATTTTTTTCCTTTCTTTCCTTCTTTCCTTCCTCATGTTATGTTCCTCCTTCTCACCCTCTGACCCTGTCCTACCTGTCCTTTCGTCTGTTTTCTCCCTTTCTTCCCACCTCTTTCTTTCTGTTTTTCTTTTCTTCCTTTGCCTCCTTCATCCCTTTTTTGTCCTATTCTTTGCTTTCCTTCCTTCCTGTTCCCTTTTTTTCCTTTCTTTTTATTTTCACAGAATGAAATTGTTTTATGTTGCTTTGTTTGCACAATCCACATTCTTTATATGTTACCCAATTGAGAAAATAATTCAATGCATCATTGAGAACATTTAAAATTATACGCAAGTGAAAATATTTGTACTGGCCAGGTGATTTCTTCAGGGTATTGGAAAATCGTACTAAGCTAAGATCCAGGAAGGCAGGTCGGGTCATGTTGAGTCCTGGGTGGGCTGCGTATCCGAGAGATTAATTATTGGAAATGAACACAATGAGTAGATCTAAAGTTTGCAGCTATTTCCAAAATCTGAGATCACGTGTCACAGGGATTACCTTATGATCGCGTGATCTCAGGGTGTCAAAGGAAACACAAACTAGCACAGTTTTGCCGAAAGAGAAACTCGCTCAGTCAAGGAGATGGACTAATTTCCTCACTTGCTCAGTCAAGGAGATGGACTGATTTCCTCACAGACAGGACAGTAACCCTCTTAAATACGAATGTGTGGTCTAGGCACTGAAAGACACAGGGAAATGGACACGACGGCAGGAGGCGTGGGTGGCGAACCAAACCGACCATAGTTACTTTCATTCTAAGTTGCTACTTAAGCAAGGATCCTTTTCTTATATTTCCTAGTTTCACTGGAATTAGTGAGCTCTGGAACCGGTAGTAAGGTATATCTAGTTGTAGGTGTGTGTGTATTCATATGTCAGGAAGTCAGAAGACAGCGTGGCCACTAAGAACACCACTCCTCCATACGGGTGCTGCTTCTTCAAGGTCATAGCTTGGACCATTCTTTTTTTTTCTTTCTCTTTTTCTTTTTTTGAGACAGGGTCTCACTATGTAACTCAGGCTGATCTTGAATTCATTGTGCAGCCCATGTGGCCTCGAACTTGGGGCAGTCCTCCTGCCTCGGCCTCCCAAGTGCTGGGATGACAGGCGTGGGCCCCCACACTTAGCTCTCTTGTTTTTTTGATGCTGCTACTGTTCAACCCCCTTATTTTATACTCTTCTTGAAACTAACAATTAGAATAATAACAGCAATAGTGACACCCTGAGCATCATGGTTGCATGTTTACTGTGTTCCGAGTAAATGTGGAGTGTAACTCTCCTGCAGAAGAGCGATTCTGTGATGTATTTATTACACTTGACGTGTGACGAAAACAGGCCTTGTTACAGAACTACATATTCCTTCTTTTAAGCCATAGACTGTCAGAGCTTATGAATCTGCTAAAAAAAAAAATTAGTTTCTTAATAGCAGACCTGGAATCATGTGGCTGTATCTTTAAAAAGTAAAGTTCCAATAAAAACCCATTAACTACTTTCAAATATCACAATCCTCCTGTCCAGCTGTGAAAAGTACTGGATGATACTTATTTGCCATTTGTGTTATTTACGGTCCATGACTTTTATGGTAACTGGTTCCTATTATTGGTTTCTATTAATGTAAAACATAAGTGAACATAAATGAGGCGTGAATCATTTCTTTTTATTAGCCCCACTGTCTTTACCGAGAGCCCGCCATGTCTCCAGCTGTGCCTTGTTAGTGATAACCTATGGAAAGAGGAGACTTCGAGGAAGAAGGAGTCAGACTAGAAATCTTCATTTCGTATCACTGCTCTCTGGCCCGACAGTGGGGAAGAGAGAAAGCGATACAGCATTCACAAGCTGCCTGCGATTCGTTGTGTGTGCTGTGTGATAGTAATTAGACAACTCCTGGAATCAACTAACTAGAAAAAGTGACTTCTATCTTAAAAGCACAATACATTAAGTCCTTTCGCAGTGTCATGTATTCATGTCATCAAAAAGCTGCTTTTTGTGCCAAAATAATGGGAAAATAGAGGTTAGAAGAACAAGGGACACTAAGAAATGTTAGAATTTTGGGCTTTCTCTATGCAGGTGGCTACACATTTAATCTAAAAATTGGCATTCATTGAAAAGCTTTAATGTAATGAAAAAAATCCACGAGCTCTCCTATTTCTAGTTATCGGTGGGCTCTTGAAAGGCTATGCTCAAATTCATTTTTCAGTGTTTTTCTTAAAAGGGAGAGAATTGTGTTTAAATTGTACCAGAAGCATCGTACTTTGGAAAGTTAGTAAGCGAAGCAATTTAAAAGTTTGTGAGTTACAGCAGAAAATCTTTTCCCCTCACTCGGGAAATTCCTGCTTAATCGAAAACATTTTTAACGTCCTCAATTTTGCTTGAAATAACGTTTCTTGAAGATCAATGATATTCTCGTTTTTGATATCGCTGTATCTCCTAACTCAAAGAATCGAGTCCATGGTGCTTAACAAACAATTTAGTAAGCGTGTTGATGCCCGCTAGCTTGGGCTGTCGGCGTCCTGTGGAAAAGCCCTGCGGAGTGAAAGTCCGTGTCTCCTTGGTCTCCCCAGGGCCCCTTCCGGACCGCGGGCGAGGTGCTGGAGCAGCGCTACCGGCCCCTGGAGCCCACGCTGCGGGCTGCACAGCCGCTGGACGAGGAGCAGCAGGCCTGGGCGCGGTGCCGCAGGCAGGAGTGGGTGCGGAACGTCAGCGACCACAGGTGAGCGAGCGTGCGCCCGCCGGCTGTCTAAGGGGCTTCGCCTCCTGACACGCTGGACAGAGGGGGCCCCGGGTGCGCGCGGGGTGAGCCGAGGTCCGGGACTGCTGAGACGGCTGACAGTCTACTGCAGGAAAATGCACACGGCCCTGAATCCCCTGCAGACCCTTCCCCCGGCTGTGAAAACACTGCAGGTCGGCCTTCCAGGGTCGCGCTGACCTTGCGGGAGTGGACGCAGACCCAGCGGCCCGCGGGAGGAGCCCGGCTTGGCCTCACAGCCCGGTCACACCCCGGGGAGGGGGACTCCCACACCGGCCTCAGAAAGTGGTGACGAGGCCGGGGGTAATTTAAGGGCGACTAGTGGCCATGTGTCTTCTGCTGTAGTAAAACTTATTTAAACACACACCGTATTTTTTGATCACTCCTTGTACACTACTCAAAAAAAAAAAAAAAAAAAGTATATGTCCTCTTCTCGAAGGTAAGAAAAGAGAGACTGGCAGTGTAAGGAGTGACAGCGATGCCTGCGAGAAGGTGGTATCTTTAATTACCTAATGCAAGTGTGTGTGTTTAGGATGCCCCTAAAGCAACATCCAACAGAGCAAAAATATTCTTTGGGCTGAATTCCATTTGGATGCAGTTATGTAACCTTATTTTAAAAATAAATTATGTAAAACAAAGGAGATTGGTTTATGACCAAGGAAGGTGACAGAAGAAATAAGGAATTATCTAACATCATGTACAATTTTAAATGATTAACATTAGTGACTTGGGTCTCAATATCCACATCGTTCCCCCAGGTACTTTCTCTCTCTTAAGGTACTTTGTCATCAATGGAGTCATAATGTCATTTATAAATAGGTCATATAAAATCCAGAATGGTCTTGTTAATATCACTCTGTAAGCTATCATGCAATTATAATTGCAATGTATCTTATGATAAATCATTATTATTATTTATATACAGAATAATGACATTATTATGTTATTATAATACAAATTATTATAATTACAATGTAATAATTTTAGTATAATATGAACTATTACTATAAATTCTTGTATTCTACTATAATACAATGTAAAATGTTGTCATGATTAGCTATGGTTATTTGCACAATATAAACCAGGTCCTGATTATCATATAATATATGGCACATAATAATAATTTATATAAGAATAATAATGAAATACATTTTTAACTAGTTCAGTATGTTTATTTTGGGAGTAAAAAGTAAATTCAGAACAATGTACATAGTTTAAAAAGAGAAAAATAATACTCATATGCATTACTGTTGGGATATTTGTGGACTACTAAGGAAAATGCCCACCATTATCTATTGAGAAAAGAAATAAATGGTTAGTAGAATGAACAGGTATATTTTATAATACACTATCCAGTAACTTTTCCAGTAAACTTTTGATTATTATACATGTGATATTGTTAAAAGTCAAATCAAATACAATATTTAAATTGATCAATTACTTTAATTTTTAAAATGTAACTACCAATAATATAAATTGTTTTATTTTAAAGAGAAAAAGCAATAAAAACAATGATACAGAATTTCAAAACAAGATAATAGGAGATTAACAATGGTTAATATATTGCATATTGTTATCTTCAAAGTAGTTGCTCATATTACAAGAAATAGGCATGAAAAATTGATCAAACAATATAAGCACAAACTATCCTATTCAATGAATAGAAGTTAATAGTGTAATTATCTTATGTATATATATATATTTTTTTTTTCTTTTCCCTTCTTTTCTCCTTTCCCCCATCCCAGTTGTTCTTTCCTTTTGAGCAGTTTCTTCCCCTTTTAAAGTATTTTCAAAATTAATGGAGAAATAAGAAACAACTTATTCCAGGAAAAAGAACAACTGAAGAAATTCATGACCACCAAACTGATCCCACAAAGAGTATCAAAAGATGTTCTAGACAGAGATAAAAATGACCACCGTTCTAAGAAGAGCAATAGAAAGAAACTACCCAGGCAGGGCAAGCATTTAAACAGAGGGGGAAAGCAGGGAACCAACTGCAGGAAAATATCATGACAAGCCAAAACATACCAGTTATAACCATCAATGTAAATGGCTTTAACTCACCAATCAAAAGAAAAAGACTGGCAGAATGGATCAAAAAACAAGATCCAACAATATGCTGTATACAAGAGATGCATTTAACTCAAAAAGAAATTCATAGGCTGAAAGTCAAAGGATGGAAAACAATACGTCATGCAACAGGAACCCAGAAAAAGCAGGGGTAGCTATTCTACTTGCCGACAATGTGAGCTTCAAACCAAGAATGATCAAAAGCGATAAAGAAGGTCACTACATACTTGTTAGATGAAATACATTTGAAAGTCTGTTTAGTTACATAAGGGAACTAGAATTACCTCTTAGCATTCACAGTGGATTTTAGATCATTTTCTCAGTCAGATATATGTATTTATATGTACATTATAGTCATATGTATATTAAAATCATATATTTCTGAAAAGACCATTGAAAATTTCACATGAACTGACATGAAAAATAAAATTGGCAAGCATCTCAAGTAATTTTTATAAAATAGTTTATAGTAATTGCTTGAAATGAAAACAATTAGCTATAGGGTATTCCGATTCAGGAGTTAATTGAGTTAACCAATGTACAATGAATAAGAAAATAAGGCACATTTTTTCCAATTAGTTATGGGAGGTAGATTTGTTTTACCTTAGAAATTATAAAAGATTAATGTTGCTCTGATTTAGTGAAACAAAATATGCAACTTAGTGATAAATATCTACTGTGTTAAATTACTTGCAATTATTTTTATATATTTAGTCATGCAGAGGTTTGGAAAATAACAAGATTAGTTGCTAAAATAATTGAGGTGATTATTGATGTTTTCATTCATATTTCTACAGAAATCACTATATATCAAATTTTCTGTGATAAACTTTCTTAATATTTTCCTTGATAAGCCTATGAAGATCAGAGATCAATATGATCTCCAGAAAAACAGCTTCGTTTATATTTCCCATACAACGCTTATGAATATCTTCAGTCTCTAGTGTTGTAGGGTTTCTGTCTTCAGAGAAGGAAACATCTAAGTTTATCAAACCAGTCAAAAACAAAATAGAAATATAAAGAAATTACTTATAGGTTCAAAGCCATATATTTTTAGCAATGAGGCTAAACATTTGATCTTAACAACTAGGCTAAAGATAATTCCACTATTTGGAAAATTGAAACATTGATTTTGTAACACTTCTGAATCTACTTTGGTTTCATATATTGATTAATGTGTAATTATGCTTTGTGGGGGGAAAGAGATATTAAAATTTAGATTCTATATCTCGGCTGATAATAACTCCTTGCCAGAAATTAGGAAAACAGTATAACCTATCACAGAGATGCATTTTTTTTTAACTCAGAGGTTCCATAACCACATTACCAATTTTACCCTTAAGGAACTGAAGGTGGTATGTTTGTTACCATCCCATGAACTTACTCATGAACTCCCTGTACAAACCTGGGGAGGCGTGGCCTTTTTTGCTAATCTTCTGGCTTAAAGGGTAGCATTATATCTGAGGGTTTGATATATTTAGCAACCCGGTGTCCCTACTACCATTATGAAAATGGCTCTGTGCGTTAGCAGGAGGAAGAGAAGCTGTGGAACTAGATCTATGTCAGCTCAAATCTCGACTCCTTTACACAGCAGTGATCTCAGGAAAGTGCTGCAGCCTCACTGACCCCCAACTTCCCTGTTTGTAAGGGAGAAAGAAATGTTTTCTTAAGAGACCATGGTAAGAATTGAATGAAATAAAGACTATAAAGCACCAAGAACATAGTAAGTTCTTCATCAAAGATTATTACCTACTTTTTCTTTGCTACAAGCATCAGCATTCTGCATGTAAGACATTAAAGAAGGGAGAGGAAATCACAGATTCAGAAGATAGTCTGGATCTCCTCTGTTAAGCTCAAGATCCAAAAGTGAGAACAGGAAGCAGAGCTCTGCAGAAACCACAGTGTGCTAACTTCGCAAAGGGCTGCGCACCGGGCTTCAGGACAGCCTTTCCCCGTGGAATAGTCAGCTAACTGCCAGAGCAGCGTGCCAGGAGCTGAGAAGCTTCAACTGCAGAAACCTGTCATTGTCTCATGGTTCTGCAGCCAGCAACCTGAAGTAAAGGCATTGGCAGGCTTGGTTTCTTCTCAGAACCGCGAGAAAGACTGTGTCGTGCTTTTGCCCAGCTTCTGCTCGTGTGCTGAAGTGTGGCTTTCCTTGGCTCATGCAGGCAGCCCGCTGGTCTCTGCTTTCGTCTTCACATGGGTCCCCCAGCCCCGTGCACATGCCTGTGCCCGTGCTTCCTTTCTTAGGAGGACCCCAGACTTGTTGGTTTGGGCCCACCTTACTCCAGTGTGACCTCGTCCTTATTTAGTATGTCTGCAGTGACCCTACTTCTGCACAAGATCGCCTTCCAAGGTACTAGGGAGCAGGACTTGCACACATCAATTTGGGGAGATCACAGTCCAACCCAAAATGTGTAGTAAGTTCCTAGGAAACTGTTAGTGGGGGCAGAATGCTTCTTAATCACAGGCTGGCAGATGAGACCCGCTGTTTACCTGTGTTTTCAGGATAAGTATAAAAACTGAACAGCAATAATTTACACAGCAGATTACAGAAGTTTTCCTGGTAGAAACTTGAAAGTTTTGCTTTTTGTTCTCGTTCTTATAAAAGCTCATTCCGTTTTCTCATACCTTCCTGAAAAACATAATTTTTCTTGCTCATGTTGGGAAAGTGGTTAGGAAATTAAATAATAATTGTCAAGGATCCTTTATAGAGGAAAGTGTCATCCAGATACCGTGCAAAATCAGAGAGTGTTGATGAACAAATATTTGAATGTGTGAAGCAGTTCCAGGATCTAGGCGTATCGACTGAAGCCAAGTCTCTGTTCTCATAGGATGTGATAGCTTGAAACCCAACTGGAAAACCTAATGAAATTCTAAGTAAGAATTCCTATGTGCTTCATAAATTGGTTGCATGTTATGACAGTTGTTTTTGTACTAGGATTTGAAACCGGAGCCTTCGCACCAAGCTACATCCCCAGCCTTGTTTTTATTTTTTGAAGCAGGGTCTCACGAAGGTACTAAGTTGCCCAGGCTGGGCTCAAATTTGCAATCTTCCTGCCTCATCCTCCTAGGGTGCACCACCAGGCTTGGCTTAGCAATGTATCATTGTAAATACAGAATATTTTCAAGTCTCTGATGATTTAGAAAAATGGTCTTCCTTCTCTTCCTTCCTCTTTTCCTTTCCTTTCCCTTCCTCCATCTCCTCCTTCCTTCCTTCCTTCCTTCCTTCCTTCCTTCCTTCCTTCCTTCCTTCCTTCCTTCCTTCCTGTCTTTTGCTTTTTCTTTGCTTTTGGGGTGAGGGATCAAACCCTCTGCCTGTGATTTCTAGGCAAGCGCTGTACCACAGACTTAATCCTTATTCACATGAGGGAAGTATTCTCGAAAGAGAAGGAATAGAATTGGATCCTGTAAAGGATATGTAAGATTCTGGCAAAGAAGCGAAAGAAGATAAAAGTAGGTTGATGATGGGGGAAAAATCGGTAGGAAGAGTTAACAGAACGATCACAAGACCATTTTAACCAATTTTTATTGTGAAAAGCTTCAAGACCAAGGAACCAATACTAATGAAGTTCAGTGATGCTATTTTTCAGCCCAGTGATGCTCTTATTCCAGCCCCTTCTGTAAAAACAAATTTTAATTCCTTTGCATGAGACAGGTCCTTCCAGATCTGACCCAGCCTTAGTGCTGCTGTTAATCTTTCCGCATCCCACAAGGAGCTGTGTGCTCCGGGGAGACTGAACCACCCTCTTTCTTCAGTGTCTCCACTTCTCCCCTTATCCACAAGCAATTTCCTTCTCCATTTGTTTACTTAATCTTCCCAGATCCACTAAAAAATAAGTGAAAAGGCTTTGTGCTTACTTTCTAAAAAATTGATACCATTGCACATATTTACTGTAAGAACTTTAAACATTATTCTGTGTTCCCCAGTTATGTTTTCCAGGGAGACTACCGCCAAGGATGTCTTGTGTGTCAAACCAGTAGTTTTTGCTTGCATATACAATTACGTATGTATTTATGTTCTTTTATTTACATGTGGCAGAATGTTCTATAAATTCTACTTCTTTATAGGAAATGACTATCTAAAAGAATCCTAGGGTTGGAAATTTCAGAGGAGAACCCTTCAAGGAGTATTTTCAGATGGGAAAGTGGACCATGCAGCTGGATTTAAAAAAGTTGTTATTATTAAGAGGTACAAGAAATAAGAGGTTACCATGGTATCAGAGGTATTGAAGTTAATGTTTAATTTACTCTCAAAATAGCAGAGATGGAATGAGGTCAGAAATGATGAGCAGGTTATATAGAGTATCATATGGGCTTCCTTAAAATTTTACGAGAAGTGTGAAAGCCTGTATGTCAGTGCAGTATTCTATGCTAATCCACTGAGGATACATTCCATGACCTCCAGTGAATGATAAAAGCCATAGGGAATTTTAAGTAGAACACTATCTGTCCTATGTGCTTTCCTCATTAACTTCAGAACTTCTATGGTTTCCTTCGAAGGAAGCACTCTACAGATTCTTCTTGGCATGACTCAATCATCAGTTTCACTGTTCTTATGCTTTCAGGTCATAACTGACTCATGCCAGGGTGACCTAATGTCAGGGTACTTCAAAGCCGCAGCAGTCAGTAAGTGTGTCAGTGCTGGGTAGCCAGCCGGCAGGTGGCCACGTGGCATGGATACTGTCCACAAGGCAATGACTCTGTCCTAGTTGGGCCGGGGCAGGAATGGCATAAGAAATTTCGTCACACTCCTCAGAATGGCGCAAAGTTTAAAACCTATGGATTATTTATTTCTGCAATTTTCATAATCACTGCAATTGACCACAGGTAATTAAGGATTTGGATAGTGGAACTGGAGATGGGAGAGGCACTGCTGTAACTTCTAGTAATTATAAGCATCCTAGCCTAATGCACAAGTCTATAATTATGCAGATTATAAATGAATCCAAAGCAGAATGAATATAGGATGCTGCAACAGCCATCAGTGCCAGTTGGTGAAGACAGGCAGAAAAATGACCCGCAAAGATGCCATGTGTCCTATTCCCAGGGGCTTGTGAATCTCACTTCCTGAAATAAACCAAAGTGATCAATTAAGGCGGTTTTAGATGAAAAGATTATCCTGAACTATCTGGGTGAGACACAGATGATCATAAGAGTGTTTCAAGAGGAAAAGTAGAGATTTGACTACACTTTTGGAAGTCAGAGGGATGCCATGGAGAAGAGCCTCACCTGTCTTTGGTTCTTTGAAGATGGGGTACAAGGGTCACAACCAGAGAGGACACAACCTATAGAACCTGAGAAAACCAGAAAGTGGATTCTCCCTGAGACATTCAGAGAGCCACGCAGACAACAAGACCTCCGCATAAGCTCACTGAGGTGACCCAGCTCACAGGGCTCACTTCGAGCATAGGAAGATAGCAAATCTGGATGCTGTAAATCAACAGAATTATGGGAATTTGTTCTAGCAGAAAAAGAATAAACAAGGACAAGTTTTTACACTCAAAGTTTTAAAATAAAGGAGCTACTTTCTACATCAGACTTTTAAATTTAGGGTCATTATTATACTGAGCAAAACTGAAACCCTGACCCTGACTCAACCCTAACCCTGAACCTTAACCGGGCCCAGACCCAGACCCAGATCCTAATCCTAACCCTAACTCTAACCCTAACTCTAACCCTAACCCTAACCCTAACCCTAACCCTAACCCTAATCTTAACCCTAACCCAGACCCTCATATCATAAAGATTGAAGATTCTCTTGTAGGTTTAGGGTGTGGATATTGAGGATGAGCATATGTGACAGTGACTTGACCTTTGAAGAGATGTTCATGATTAAACTGGATTGTAACTATATTTTATACTTTAAACTTATGCAGGCAATTCAGTAGTTGTCTCTGTTTTGAAATAAAGGGTGTTACTTTCCTGATAGTTGTTCAAGGCAAGTGAAGTGAGAGGTATCCTAAAAACATTTATTGGTGAAGAAGAACTAGTATCTCAACTTCTTGAGTTTCTCTAGCCTGCTGAAACTAAACTATATTCAGCACCTATGAATTTTATATGCTTTCAATTCCTACAAATTTGCAATTTGGCCTACATAAGAGTCCCAGTAAATGTTGGAATATTCAAACACTTTTAAATAGTGTTCCTAGTTAGATACTAGCATCATTTCATAGGTATTGCTATAGGAAAAATGTTGTGGGAAAGATTAAGAAGGTAGCTCAAAATAATAGTTTTTAAAAGGACATTTAAAATGGTAGATATGGGTAAAATCTAGTTATATTTATCACTAAACAGTAGTGGAAAGGAAATGTAATACATTTCAGAAACTTTTTTGACTTGTGTGATTTTTCAAACACTTTGGACTTTTACAATTTGCATAGTTTCTGAACTGTTATTGTATTATGATAAATAGGAATTATCACATACTTTCAAATAACATTTTCTTAACAATTCAACTTTTATTTGTAACTCTTCCATTTATTTTAATTGCTAGCACAGTGTGCAACATTTATTAATCAGCAGAACCTTTTTAAGTTGAAATACTAAATTAGCTAACCCCATTAACACAGACTACTCCAAAGAAGCAGTAATAGGAGAGCTAGTTACTGCGCAAATCGTTACCCGCAAGTATTGTACATGCGGGTGCTTTGGGGCACAGTTAAGCGTGATTACCCTCTTTTGATCCAGTATCCCTTTACCTCTCCTAGCTAATTTCTGGTGGAAATTTACAAAGTGCTGCCTTTGCTTTTCCCGTTTAATTTTTCTAATGAAGTTCTGGTACTTTCTAACACTGCGGATACAGATAATAAGCCTGTGTATAATTAAGAAGTTCTAGAATTTGTCTACAAAACAGTCCTTTATTACTTTGGTCATGCAGAAAGAACTGTGCTCTCCTTTTGGCCAAAATTCTTTGACTTTTTTTTTGTTTATTTTTTATATAAATGATAGCAATACTAGAATTCTGTTCTCTTGCAGACATCTAAGTCTAAAGAAGTTTAAGATTTATGATTTCTACACAGTTTGATACCTTGGAATGATTTTAGGAATATATCCGAGATGTTACATATACTTTGAGTGTATGCAATCAAACAAGTTATTAAAAGTCACTTTTTGTGTTGTTATTAGGTGTAGACATTTTTTAAGCACGCTTTCTCAAACTTTGCTGAACATGTACCAGGGAGAGGTTTACTGACTGACTTACAGTGCAGTGCAGATACTCTTTGTGTCACACTCACATGTATTCTTACACTGATGAGCATGTTTACACCCCATACTGTCTTTCCACACCTTTATATGCTCTCATATAATTCTCAGTGCATTACAATTTAGGGCTCCAGCATCTGTGGAGGATCAGAAGAAACTCGAAGGCTGAACAGAAGTTTGCAGGGCAGAACCAGGGCAGCGGCCCAGTGCAGGAGGCACGGTCAGGCTGTGCCTGTGTTTGAAGTGCATGACTCCCTGAGCTTTTAACTTGCACTGTGAGCTCTCTTGTGCAGCTTAGCTCTTAACCTTGCGCCCCCTGCAAGGTGACAGAAATGAGTTGGACAGTACGGGTGGGAGCCAGTTGAAGCAAGGCCATGTGTACCATGAAGTATTTAGACTTCAACTTGCAGAGACATTGCAAAGCCATCTGGTTCACAGCCTTCTAGAGGCATCGCTCTACTGCCAAGAGAGATGGTCTAGAAACTGAAACAGACAGTGTGGACACTACTGACTTGGTCCAGTTCAGATGGAAAGAAGACTTGCAATAGAATGGACACCTTGATGAGGGAGAGAAGAGAAAGGTTGGCCAGCTGCTTTGGAGGTAGTATCCAATGAATCCTGAAGAAGAATTAGGGCTCAACCTGATAGGAAGGTCAGGGACACAGACTCATCTAGCATCGCTGTTCCTGAGCTTTATTAGTTGCAAAGAACAAAGACCCACTTGAGGTGACTTGAGGAGTGAAGATCACGTTGAGAAGACACGTGTTACAGGCGTCGTACAAAGGTGCACAGGACTGAAGCAGCCCTGAGCGGAGAGGACCGCCCGAGGGCTGCGGGGACGAGGTCGGCTTCCCCTGCCGGCCTCCGCGTTTCCCTCTACAGCCCTGCTACTCCTCTGCTCTCTACTGCCTGGTTTTATCTGCTGATTCATGAAGCATAAGCTTATTTCCCATAAATCAACACAAGTTCTAGAACTCACTGCTAATTCTGATTTTTCTGTTCAAATTCCTAACAGAGAATCAGTTTTGCTCATTTATCATCAAACCGGCCCACTCAGATCATAGCCTTGGAACACAGAAGTATAATGAATATTTGTTAAATTAATGGCTATGTTAAATTAGTGCAAGGGTGGGGAGTGCGTTCCTCACTGTATGAAACACGGTGGGTCGTGAGAGTGGAGCCCTGAGAAAGAACACCCTGAGTGACGAGGCACTGCAAATGTCGGGAGGGTCCTCCAGCACCTTCCCCTGATGGTTTCTGACTTTGCGGACTGGCTAGGCAGGGGTACTCTCGTGTATCTAGAAAGGAAAAACAAGGAAACATTGCAGGTTGGGTGAGACAGAGGATTTGTGCCTGAGTCTACGTTGGGGCGGCTCTCTCTGAGGTCTCCTATCGTGAATCTAGGTAAATGTCCCAGATGGGCATTTGAAAATGCTGTTCTTCTGTTAAAGAAAGACACTGTATATGGAGATAAAAATTTCAAAATCCTCAGTGTAGAGTTTATCATTAAAACCTTGGTGGTGAATGGATCCCCCAAGGAGAAACTATAGAGAAAGAAGATTAAGTACGGATTTCCGGGAATTGCTTTAACGTTAGGGCAGTGGCTCTTAGTCAGGGCTGCTTAACTGCATCCCCTTGGGGTTTAAAATTATATACATATGAATTCCCGAGTCTCAATCACAGATAGTTCGGCTCAGTAGGCATAGATATTTGGAAAATATGCCCAGATGATTCTAATGCGCAGTTCTGGTTAATGTAAGCTATCGGCAGGAGATGATGAGGCAGTCAAGATACTCAAAAAGCAAGGATTAGAACCAGGAGGTGTTGTGCACGTTAAAGGAGACTGGAATTCACTGTAAAGAGTGACGAGCAGCTTGACAGAGGGTTCAAGTTCAGTGAAGACTAAAATGAATCCATTGGATTTGGCTATTGGGAAGTCATGCATTGGCAGCTTTTGCTTTTTCCTTTAACTATTTATTACCTAGTTCTTATTTCTACAATATTTCCTTTAGGAAATAATTAAAGAACTTGTATAATTCTTTGCCAAATTTCAAATATGTCTTGTCTAAAATTTTACTCATATATATGTAAATATAGCTCATATATACATATATATATGTATATGTATATATCATACACACAGACATGTAGACAGATATCTCATATATCGATGTGTTAGCAGTCAGTTTTTCCTGTTGCTGGGACAAACTACCTGACACTCATAAGTTAAAGGAGAAGAGGTTTATTTCGGTTCACAGTTCAGGCTTCAGTCCGTCGTCACTGGTTCCGAGGCAGCAACATCCTGGCGGAAGGGCCCAGCAGAGGGCAGCTGCTCCACTCACGGCAGCCAGGAAGGAGAGAGCAGGGCCGCCCAGCCTGGAAAACACAGCACCTTCGTGAGCCCCCCCCCCCCGTCTCAAAATGCGTCCGTGCCTTGTCCCTCCTCTGCTCCCAATTACCCGTGCTCTCAGTTGGTCTCCTCTGACTTTGGACAACATGACTCCTCCTCTATTCAGTCATGTTGGAGCTCTCAAAATGAAAAATTAAAAAGTGATGGGAATGTGGTTCAGTGCGAAGGCCCAGGCTTTAATCCCCAGCACCAAAAAAAAAAACCCAAACAAGCAAACAATCACCACAAGGTGATTAGTACAGTGGTATGTTAGAATCTTGCTACGAATTGACATCTAGCCGCCTATATGTTGCAGAATCTGTACTTTTCTGCTTTTAAAGTCACTTTGGTATATGTTTGGTATGTTCACAATTTCTTAAGAATAACTAATCGTGATGTGGTGATCTCATATAATCAGATCTCATATGACAAGGAGTTAAAATATAATTTATCTTTTTGGAGACCTTGATGTCATAGGCAGGACTAGATACAAATTCTGCAAGCTTTGTGAGTCGCATATAACTTAGTATGTTTTTTGGGGTCACATCCATTTCTGAAAATTAATCAAAAGCAATTAAAGTGGTAATGAAATCTTTTTAATATCCGCATTTTCAACTTATATTAAAAATCAGGAAAACTGGCAACAGAGACCACACAGTCTTGCATGATAATGATCGATTAACACATATCCTCCTCAGAGCTTGTGTGTGACTCAGGTTTGTTACCTAACTGGTCCTGCTAGACAGACAATTAGAGTCCCGTATTCCTCAAGTTCAGAGTCCAGGACTTCTGTACTACAGCATTTAGAACAATATTGGGCAAATAGCAGGTGTTCAATGTCTTTTATATGTAGAATTTTGACTCTTGAGCTTGATCTAGGTTTTATTTGTATTTGTATTAGAATACAGTATATCAGAAGAAGAAAATAATTGTCTTTGAGCAAAAGTCAACCAAAAACTAACAGGGTCACCTGTGATTACTGTGGTCAGTTTTTGGTGTTTCTACATACACCAGCCATCCTAGAAATAGGTCCACATCTCCTTTTTGTCTTTTTCTTACACTGAACAGCAGTTTCCAAACTACGTCCCTTGAAACTCTTGGTCAAAAGATGTTAATGAATTTTCTGTCAAAATCAATTTGGGAAAAATTCCATTAAAAAGAGTTAAACAGACTTCTGACACTAATGAGCTCAGCCTCAAATATACTTCCTTAACTGCGAACATCAGTGAGGAGGTTCTAACACTTAGCGTTTGCAAATGTACGTGCTCATGTATTAGCAAATACTGCAGGCCTACTGTGTGCCAGGCAGTATGTTGGGTTTGGAAATGTCATGAACAAGATGGGCCAGGGGCTCCCCTCACCCACAAACGCCGGTTTGGAGCACACTACCCTGAATATAAGTCAAAAATGGATATTTGACTTTTCTTAGTATTATTTTTCAGTTTCATCTTATTTTATTTTCAGACAGTCTTAAAAATAATTGAGTGGGGCTAGGAATATAGCTCAGCAAAATAGCACCTGCCTGGCAAGCGCAAGGTTGTGAGTTCAATTCCCAGTACCAATAATAATAATAATAATTGAATAAGGTATTATTTCCTGCTGTATTACAGTGGATTTTTTCCTATTCATTCTTTGCTTCAAATTACAGTGTTAACTCAGTTCACAAACTCAATTGTCTCGGAGTCTGGTTGCAAACAGAACTGGATGAGAACTGAATTAAACTTGCCCATCAGGCTAACATTGGCCCTAACCTTTGAATTGGATTCAGTTCTATCTACTGTGGTTTGTGACCAGAATCACGGGAAGAATCAAGTTCCTGAGCCGAGCTGGCAGCATCACTGCTGTTTCGGCCACTGTGAAGCTCTCCCTGTGCCCTCTCTGTTCCTGTGCTTTGGATGTGCCTGTCAAGCAGACGCTTGGGCGGCTTCCACCGCTTCCCCTGTACCCCCATTCAGGAGTGCGGGTCTCCCCAGTGCTGTTAGCGGTGCCGTGGGAGGGCAGCTCATAGACTGCCCTCTCCGTGTGTGAAGTTTATGATCCTGTGACCAACTGTGCGCTTAGTTTCTGCTATCAGAACAGGAAAAAAAAATTGGCAAAATTCCTACTCCATGTAATGCAAAAGATAAAGCCATTGATTTTCAAATAGATTCTTTTGTAATTTAATACCTTATTCAATGCATGCCAAAGAAACAGTGGCATCTTGCAGGCCCTCTTTAGGTAGTTATGAAGCAAACTATTGCTTGAGTGCCTTTCGTTGCTCAAATACTAAATTAGCAAAATTCTTAATACTTTATTTGCTACACTGTGATCTCATTGCATTACATTCTCTAATCTGTAAGGCGTAGATGCTTGAAACTTGAAAATTAAATAATTTTATGCACACTCCAAGACAATGGGAAAGTGTGTTTCTCTTTTCCCACGTGAAAAGGTGACTTTCTTAACAGTCACTTACGAAAGAGTCCTATGTTGATTTTGTAATTCACAAATAAGAAATCTCTCCCGACGAAGAGTGGTAAACACCAGACTCGGCTCGGCGTGAGCGACCTCACAGCCTGGGATGCGGCCACGTGCTTTGGAGGGAGGGCTGTGCTAACGGGCCACAGCGTCTGTCAGCCTTGCCAAAGCTGTGTCCACATTGTCCTGGCTCAGGACGGGGCCAGCACAGGACCCTCGTGATGGCCGTGGGGCTCAGCGACCATGTGTGTAACTGGGATGACACCCCCAAAAGACGCCGAGCACGAAGAGCGGAGGCTGATGCGGCCTGACCTGCTCTCCTGGGGCCCAGTCTGTGCTCACTTCGAAGAGCACTGTTCCTCATTTCATTTCCTTCTGCGTTACGTGCACACCCACAAGAGCCCACATTCACATTCCAGTCTTTTCTGTCTGAGCTCCTGCACATACAGGTCCCCCACTGCCTCCTCTTCCTCGATTCTCATTTCCGCCTGATGAAATCTGACTCTTGTCTTCAAGTCCGAATTAGACGCTTTCCTCAGAACTGATCTTAGACTCTTTTTTTTGTCTGTACCATAAAACTTCATTCCCTCCTTTAAATAGTTGTAGTTATTTTTCTGAGTTTTTTTTTTTTCTGTTTGCATTTTAAGAGTCTTCAGGTGAGGCCCCCCCTCCAACACTTACCTTTTCTCAGGCACACAGTGAGTATCACACTGTGTCAACAGACTACTTATGTAATGCATATCTTGTGGATTTAAATAACTATGAGTCAAGTCACCAAGCCTTGTGTTAGTCAGCCTTCCACTACAGTAACAGAATACCTCCAATGATCAACTTAAAAAGATGAAAGTTTCATTATGGCTGACAGTTGGAGAGGTCTCAGTCCATGCTAGTTAGCCCACTGCTGTTGGGACGCAGGCAGCATGTTTTAATGGGAGTGCGTGGTGGAGGAAACCCTCATCTCTGGCCAGAAGCATCCCCTTTATGGTCCCCAAGACCTGCAGCCTCCCACTGGGCTCTGTCCTTTAAAGGTCCCACCACTCCCAGTAGCACCACACTGGAGGATAAATGTTTAACACACAGCCATTGGTAGACCTTCTAGAACCAATTGTCAGCACTCACCCGTGTGGCTGACAAGCTGAGAATGGATTTCAGTATTCTAAGGAGCTCTCCAGGGGAAGCCTAAAGCTCCTGTGTCTCCCTCACCTCCTTTTCCCCTTTATCATCTTCCTTTATTCAGTTCAAGGCAAAAGAGGGTTATTGCAATAGGTCTCAAGGGACCACAGTCCAGGTGATAGTTTTCCTCTTTCTAGAAAGTTTCTCTTGCCCTCTCAAGGGATTTCAATAAAAGATGTCACTGTGGTTTTGCTTGCTGGAAGGCAAATCCTGGCAAGGATCTCTTTTCCCTCTTATTGGCCTGTGTGGAGAGAAGAAGCCCATTTTCTCTGGAGGGGCAACTGTGCTTTCTCAGCACAGCTGGTTTTGGCTAGCTGTTACTGCATGGAGGCCAGGTCTGGGAGCAGCACTCGGATTAGAAAGCACTGGTTTCTATAAGCTCCACTGTAAATTTTGGGAGAAACTCACTGTGGCTCACTAATTCTGCTGCCTCGAGTCTAGACAGAAAGGCATATTTGTATGCTTTCTAATAGCTTGTTGGAAAATTTATTGCAGTCTGCGGCCCAGTTCCTAACTTGTAATAAAATGTGCCTTTACCCTGCTTTTTGCTTAGTGTGTATATTGTGCTGGAAACCCTTTAACAGAAAGAGGGCTGATCTATGACATGTTTGGTGTCTGAGACCTGTTCCATAGTCATGAATCTTAGTATCGATAAATCACCACCACCATACTCGGTTTTGAAATAATGTACCTATGACAGAATCTACTGTGGCTTGGATGAGTACCCTGTTGGGCAGTCAGAATTCATATCTATGTAAAAATAAAAAAAAAATCCTTTGCAATGTATGAAGACCTCTCATATATTACTACATATATCCTCTGTAATAGGGTATCTCATCTCCACTCTAGGGCTTTTCTGATCTACTTTGCCTCCTTCAAAATAACTCAATTTTGTAGCTACGTTGAGCCCTTTTTTGTGCCTTCAGCATTCATTTTTATGTCCTAACTCAACTCCAATCTGCGTCAGTGTTATTTCCTTTTCTAAAACAGCCTTCACCACTTCCTAACTTGATGAACTCTGTCGTCCACCTCTGCTCTGCTCTGGTGCACAGGGTGGGAAGATGGTTTCCCCATACTTCCATCCCTGACCCCCGCCAGTAAGCCCCACCTCACCCCATCCCTGTATGCACAAGCAAACAGAAACCTTCCGCTCCTGCACGTATGGATTATGTAACTTACGATGTTCTACTTGTTTTTGATTGTGTTTCATTCTAAAGTCCTGTTCTAAGGTCAGGGCCACTTAAGTACACTGGGTCTTCTACCATGACTGTGGTGTTTTACAAAGCACTCAGTATGGAAAAGCAAGTCATGCAAAGTGTGTTGATTGAGTAGATATTTAGACAATAGAGAATTGGTGAGGAGGGTGGTGCCTGGGTTTGTGTCTTGTGCGGGGGAGCACAGACGCATAGGGTAAGAGGGACAGGAAAGACAGAAAAGCAAATAGCCTTGAGGTGGCGGCAGGTGGGGACAGCAGAAGACTGAACGGACCAAAGGCACGCTGAGGAGCTTGGCGGCTGGGTGGAAGAATTCAGGTTTGGAGAAATAAGCACCACAAGTTCACAATTTGAGGATTCGAATTGACTGTCAGAGAAGCAAATGGGTTGATGGAAAGCCTAGAATTGTAAGTAGTAGGACTAAATGAAAAGGAAGAAAATGAAAGTTAACAGGGGGAAATAATCTGAGTGATTTGTTGATGTCATTATTTGGAAAGTTGCATTATGTACATTACTTGTTAATCTATAGAGACTTTATAGTATATTTAAAATAGGTCTATTTTCCCAGAAGCTAAATTGACTTTTCCTTCATGAGTTCACTACCAGTTCTTCTATAACTGCCCAGATGTTCATGTAATGGTTTGTTTATGTATACCCACTTTATCTACACATTGTTTTTGAAGAATTTTGACCAGATCTGTGTCCTTGGTAAGATTATAAAAATAGACCGATTCATATCTTCCTCTTTAACACGGTGTTCAGCTAATTGAAAACTATTCACTAACAATATAAAGAACAACAAAATATATATTTAAAAATTGTAAGAGATAACATTTTAAAGTTAATTGATAATTATCTGAAACAATTACAGATTTGTAAGTTTTAGGGTTTTTATAGCTACTTACACTATTTTTTTCTTTTTGTATTACTGGGG